>VHIU01000388.1:0-100000 GCA_010577795.1 Isatis tinctoria | reverse complement strand
CGTTTCCGAGCTCCCCGGCTAACAGCTTTGCCGCGAGCCTCCTTCCGACGGTTCTGCAGTTTTCGGTCGAGTGGCCTTTCGTCTTGTGGAAGGTACAGAAGGCGTTTTCGTCGAATCCTGGTCGAGTCCATGTATTCCATGGTCCCTGTGCGCTCATTATTCGGTCTCTCCGTGTTATCTGGTAGTTATGCGCTCCGCCCGGGTTGGGTTCTTCATCTCGGCTGGTTCGCCTACTTCTTCTCTCGTTTGGAAAGTTAGAAGGTTGCACCGTGCCTTTGGCGACCAATTTTGAGGATTGGTGCTTTCTAGCTGGGACCCTCATGTCTTCCTCGTAGATGACGAAGTTGGAAGCACGGTGGAGAGCATCTTGGATGGTTACTGGTGGGTTTACGGTAATCTCCTTTCGGAAGTTCGAAGTCTTCAGCAAGGACTTCTTCAGGGCGTTGATCGCGGCACTGTTGCTTAGTCCGTCATTTTCGAGACTATCACCTTAAACCTTTCGATGAATCTCGGAGGCTTTCTTCGGGTTCCTGTGACAGCGAGTAAAGGTCCGCGTCGGATGTCGACTGTCTTATGAACAACGAGTAATGTTTCAAGAAGGCCGTCGACAACTGCTCGAAACCATCAATTGAATCTCTCTCTAGCCTCGAGAACCACGACAGGGCTGATCCTTTCAGATGCTCCACGAAGAGGAGGCAGAATCCTGCGTCCCTCTCTTCGGGTTTGAACCTAGCACGTCCCATAGCGATGCGGAAGGCTGTCATGTGGGCCTTCGGATCAGTCGTCCCGTCGTAGAAGGGAATTCGTATTTTTCCGGGGTCAGAGAGTCTGACGCTAGTGATCCTCGAAGTGAACGGGATCTTTTGCGTTTCCTCTAGGACGCGGTCGATTTTCGGGGCCGCGCTTGTTGCTTTATGGACCTGCGACCTTACCTCCTTCATCTGACTTGTCGTGAGTTCTAGGCGGGCACGGAGCTCATCCAGCTCGTCCCTTCGGCTAGCGGATTGATTAGCTCTGGCCTCTCGTTCCTCCTTTTCCTGCTCTTCGATCCAGCGGAGCTCTTCTTCGTCCGCGTTCAGATCTCCAGCCTCGTCATCAGTTTCGTTTTCGGCTCTGTTCGTGACGTCTCTCGAGTTCTCGCCGTTGGTCACCGTGGAAGTTGGCCGTTCGGCTGTTCGCCCAGTGGTGCTCTTCCGGTACAGCGGGGGTGGTGCTGATAGCTCTTTCCTTGTTCCGACGGGGGTTTGTTCGTCTGGATTCTGACGGCCCGTGGGGTCTGCTCGCGGGGTGAAGACAAGGCGTCTTACTCCTAACGTCCGGGGGACGTGTGCTGGTTCTTGGGAAGCCGCTCTTTCTCGTGCGGCCGCTCTTTCTTGCCTGTTCTGCCGCTCCGCGATTTCGGCTACCATGTTCCGCAGTTCGGTGATTGCTGCGTTCTCCGGGGCGGTGTTGGCCGTTTCCGTGATGACTGGATCTTCGAGTGGCATTCCGTATCTGGCGAGGGCCCTGGGCGAAGTCCCGGGATTTCCGACTGCTCCGTCGGTGGATGTCCCGGCGGCGGTTGTTCCGGTTCCGGCCGCCAACGTGCTAATGGCGGGAAGTCCCACTACGGTTGCTGCTCCGGTTGGTTGGTTGGTGATGTCGTCAGTTCTTCTGGTCATTGTCTTCGTTCGGTATCCTTTTCGTTCTTAGGGTTAAGAATATTTCTCGTCCCCACAGACGGCGCCAAACTGTGAGAGCCGAAACTCACACTGTCAAAACTTATATTTAATGGGGGCTCGAAAATTCTATTTAAAAAGAACTAAAGGACCGAAAATGCCAAAAAGATGAAAAGGAAGATTTTATTGATATTTTCCGAAAGTACAAGGGAAATTAGCAAAAGCTGAATAGTCTTAAATTGCTAAAACTCCTAATACTCGGATCTGGGATGCCTTTAACCTTTACATGAGCGTACATATATATACTGGCAATCCTAGGAGGTTAAGACTTCAGATTTCCGATGTGGGACCTTGTCCTTCGCTCCCAGCCGCCGACTTAAGCTTTTTGGGCCCGATTTCCGGCCCGAGAGTCTTCCGTGATCCATCCGCGCATTCTGACCCAAGTCCGGCCCGCCGGTGAATAGTGACCCGATGAATAGTGAACCGTGAATAGTAATCCGAATTTCGGTTTAAGCTTAGTTCGATTTTTCGGTTTACTTTGTCTCGGGATGAATAATGTTTTTCAACGGTTTTTCCCGCGTGAACAGTGTTCCGAGCGTTTTATGACTTCCGAGATTTGAACCGCCCGTTTTTTATTTGAACTTCCAGCCGCCGGTTTCAGTATTGATGGCCAGCCGCCGGTTCCTTTGGCTTGTATGCTCGGCGACTGGTCCACGGCTGGCTGGATGTTCGTCACGGTCTTTCGGGGAACGTTTATGGACGTCTTTGGAGTCAGAACATGCAAAGGGATGATCTCCGGGTCGGTCCGGGCATTGAGTTACTTTTGACGGTCGGTCGACTGGACGATGTTCGGATGAGGAGTCTCGACTTGAGAAATGATCGTGGATATGTGATGAAGACCCGGCGGCTGGGACAAGTGCCAGCCGCCGGCCACAGACGAGGGGAGATCCGGCGGCTGGCTTCATCCCAGCCGCCGGCCACGGACGAAGGGAGATCCGGCGGCTGGCCTCATCCCAGCCGCCGGCCACGGACGAAGGGAGATCCGGCGGCTGGCTTCATCCCAGCCGCCGGCCACGGACGAAGGGAGATCCGGCGGCTGGCCTCATCCCAGCCGCCGGCCACGGACGAAGGGAGATCCGGCGGCTGGCCTCATCCCAGCCGCCGGCCACGGACGAAGGGAGATCCGGCGGCTGGCATTTGTCCCAGCCGCCGGCCGTTGGTGAAAGAGGACCCGGCAGCTGGCCATGTCCCAGCCGCCGGTTGGCTTCCTGGACGGATCGTGGGCAGTTTGCCTTAGCTCGTCCGTTCCATGTTCGGGATAGGTTTCTTTTGGTCTTGTCCTTGTCTTTTCGTTCCGTCAATCTTCGAGAAGGGGATTTCGACCGACCCCAACATATATATAGAGTCTTTTTAGTGTTTTTGGAGTCTTTTAGAGTCATTTGCAGGTTTAGGTACGTTTGGAGCTTATTTAGAGATTATGGATCATTCTGGAGTTAAGTAGGAAGTTGTGCTGAAGAATTCAACTCGGAGGCAAATTTTAGAGATGATGTCGATCGACACCACCTTTGGTGTCGGTCGACACCAATTCCTGACGGCAATGTCAAGACGTGTTTTCCAGGCTTTGCAGAGTTGCAAACAGATCCCTGAAGCTCCTAATATTTACAATTAAGTGCCAAAACATGTTTTCCATATTTTTAGACTATTTTTATTGGTTTTTGAAGGTCATTGTTTAGACGAATCATTATTCTAAGCTAGAGTTTTGGAGAGAAGAATTCAGACTCCTTCAGAGAAGATTCAGAACTCCTTTAATCTCTATTCTTATTTCTTTTATGCAATCTTATTCAAACATGTTTATTGTTTCAATCTCCATGTCTGAGTAGTTTTCTAGTTAGGTTTAGGGTTTCTCATTAGGGATTTCATAGATTGCTAAATTGATTGGTTAGTTAAGGATTCTGGAACACTAGTTCTTCATCTAGGTTGTGATTAATGCTTGATCTGAACTGACGAGTTAGATTATTGATCATAGGTTGGTTCTCGCAATGAAAGTTGGTTAATTAGCTAGAAAGAACCTTAGATGACCAAAATAACTATTCACAAAGAGATTTGGTTTAGGTATTTTGTGAACATATCGAACTTGAATTTAATGCATGTCTGAGCCTTTGAATTTGCAAAGAGATTTGGAATTTTAGTATCTAGACATAGAAATCTCTGCAACGAGAGTTGATTGTTCTTTCTCTTTTCTTGTGTTTCAGGTGTATGCATTCTCGCAATACCCGAAGCAACAAACACGCTCAGCTTTTGAATCGCACGAATCAGGAGTTGTTAGAGTTAGAACGAATGAACCTTAAGGCAAAGAGATCAGTAGCAATGAATCGGAGAGTTATCATTCGACCTGATGCTACTGGAGTCTTACGAGACCAACAGGGTCAAACCTACAACGAGAACGGCGACCAGATTGATGACCAGGGAAATGTCGTCCAAGAGCTCATTGTACAAGATGACGCGAATCATGCTAGAGGCAGGAGTCTTGCTGATTTTAACAGGCCTGATCTATTCTATGAGAACAGGTCTACGATTCACCCTCCTCCTTTCCAAAGGAACGACTTTGAGTTGAAGCCAGTGTATTTCACTCTTGTGGGTCAGCACCCTTTCCATGGTCTTCCTCATGAGCATCCAATTGACCATATTGAGAATTTTGAGGATTTGGTGTCAAGCATAAAGCTGAAAGGAGTTACTCATGATTATCTATTATGCAAGCTCTTCCCATACTCTCTTGTTGGGGTTGCAGCTTATTGGCTCAAGAATGAGAGTCCAGGTTCTCTAACCACTAGGTTTGATACCAAGAATGCCCTTCCTCAACAACTTCTTTGATGATGCAAGGTCTGAAGAGCTGAGAACGAAGATCTCTACATTTTCTCAAAGAATTACTGAAGCTTTTAAGGCTGCTTGGTTGAGGTTCAGATCTTATCAGAGAGACTGTCCCCATCATGGGTTCAGTGATGTTCAGCTGCTGGGAATTTTCTTCAGAGGAATTGACTGGACATATCAGATGGCTTTGGATGCTGCAAGTGAAGGAAACTTCAAAACTAGGAGTCCAGCAGAAGCCAAGAAGCTTATTGAGAACTTGGTGTGTAGCAATAGTACCAAGAATGCAGATTTTGAGAGGAAGAAAGCAGCTGGAAACATAGATGAAGGTCAGATTGCTGAGGTGAAAGCCAAATTAGATTCTGTCCACAATCTCCTTGTAGGTAAGAAGCAAGTTCAGTTTGCTGCAGAAGTTGAAACCTTTGAATCAGAGGAAAATGATGTAAATTTCCTCAATTGAGCTGGGTTTCAGGGACAAAGATTTGAGAATCAACAAGATTATGGTTCTACTTACCAGAGACCTTTTCAGAACAGCAACTTCGCAAGGAATTATGGCTCTTCTTCCTACAAACCAGTTCCTCCACCAACTTCAGAAAGCAGGATGGAGAGCATGTTGGAGCAGATTCTTGCTGGTCAGACAAAGTTGACTGTAGAGTTTAATGGAAAGCTTGATTCTGTGTACACTGATCTGAATGGGAAATTTGAAGCTTTGAGCAGATTCGTGCTGGTTAGACAAAAAACAGGACACTCAAGTTGCACAAACAGCTTCATCCATAAAAAGGCAAGATGGGTATCTTCCTGGAAAGACTGATATAAATCCAAGACAACATGTTAATGCCATCATGGTGAGGGAAGAAGAAAAATTCGTGGGTTCTGCAGAGTTTGATGCTGATTTTGGAGTCACAAACTTGGTGTCGATCGACACCACTGATGGTTAATGCAGTCAAGCTTTCACCTCCCATTAAAAGGTATGTTAAGAGGATGGTTGTGAATGGTGTAAGTCCTGATGAAGCATCTTTGCTCATAAAGGACATTAGTGCAATCCTCTTGAAAAAGACAGTATCAAGGAAAGAGAAAAAGGTGAGAGTGTTTGAACAGGTCAGTGCTATGATTCAGAGTAGGATTCCAAAGAAGTTACCTTACCCAGGGAGTTTTGTGCTAGATTGCACCATCTCAACAGGAAGGTTTCCTCACTCTCTCTGTGACCTTGGCTCAAGCATTAATCTGATGCCTTATTCTATTGCTGTAAGACTTGGGTTGACTGATTTCAAGCCTACAAGGATTCATATTGTCCTTGCTGATCGTTCCAAGAGGATTCCAGAAGGTGTTTTAGAGGATGTTCTACTTCAGATTGCAGGATGCATTATCCCTACAGACTTTGTGGTTTTGGAATATGGTGAAGAACCTCCGGATCCTCTTCTTCTGGGAAGATCATTCTTAGCTACAACAGACGCTATTATTGATGTCAGAGAAGGGCAGATAGAGTTTGATTTGGGTGATAAGGTCATGAACTTTGACATGGATAAGCTGAGGAGAAAACCTACCATTGATGGTTAAACCTATTTTGTAGAGGTTGCCATGGATGAGGAGTCAGACGACATTACTGCTTGGTATGTCAAAGAGCAGGAGACTGCTGAGTGATATATCATGGTTTTTAGTGTTTTTAGCCATGATATAAGTTGTATATATAGAGTCTTTTTAGTATTTTTGGAGTCTTTTAGTGTCATTTGCAGGTTTAGGTCATTCTAGAGTTAAGTAGGAAGCTGTGCTGAAGATTTTAACTCGGAGGCAAATTTTAGAGATGGTGTCGATCGACACCACACCTGGTGTCGGTCGACACCAATTCCTGACGGCAATTTCGAGACGCGTTTTCCAGGCTTTGTAGAGTTGCAAACAGATCCCTGAAGCTCCTAATATTTACAATTAAGTGTCAAACGTGTTTTCCATATTTTTAGACTATTTTTATGGGTTTTTAAGGTCATTGTTTTGACCTAATCATTATTCTAAGCAAGAGCTTTGGAGAGAAGAATTCAGACTCCTTCAGAGAAGATTCAGAACTCCTTTAACCTCTATTCTTATTTCTTTTATGCAATCTTATTCAAACATGTTTATTGTTTCAATCTCCATGTCTGAGTAGTTTGCTAGTTAGGTTTACGGTTTCTCATTAGGGATTTCATGGATTGTTAAGTTGATTGGTTAGTTAAGGATTCTGGAACACTAATTCTTCATCTAGGTTGTGATTAGTGCTTGATCTGAACTGACGAGTTAGATTATTGATCATAGGTTGATTCTCGCAACAAAAGTTGGTTAATTAGCTAGAAAGAACCTTAGATGAGCAAAATAACTATTCGCAAAGAGATTTGGTTTAGGTATTTTGTGAATATATCGAACTTGAATTTAATGCATGTCCGAGCCTTTGAATTTGCAAAAAGAGATTTGGAATTCTAGGATCTAGACATAGAGATCTCTGCAACGAGAGTTGATTGATTTGAATATTGTGTTTCGAGTTCTAGAACATAGCAGAATCCTGATTTACTGATTAGCTTGCATTCCTCATTTCCTGAGAATTCCCTGAACCTGACGTTTCTCCCATCTGATCTTAAAACCGATTTTAGTTGCTTTTCTGTCTTTTAATTACATTCATTCTCGTTTAGCTTAATTCGAAAACCGATAATCTGTTGTGCGAATCTTGAGTCTCTGTGGAAATCGATCCCTAAGTACTACAGTCGATCTCTTAATTTGAGAGAGTAATTCAAAGGGTTAATTTGAGCATATCAAATTTTGGCGCCGTTGCCGGGGACTCTTTGAATTCGCCATTAGATTAGGAATAGAATTTAGACTAAACATTTTATTTCTTGTTTACTCACATCTGTTCTTTCTCTTCTCTTGTGTTTCAGGTGTATGCATTCTCACATTACCAGAAGCAACAAAGGGGCTCAGATTTTGAATCTTACGAATAAGGAGTTGTTAGAGTTAGAACGAACGAACCTTAAGGCAAAGAGATCAGTAGCAATGAATCGGAGAGTTATCATTCGACCTGATGCTACTGGAGTCTTACGAGACCAACAGTGTCAAGCCTACAACGAGAACGGCGACCAGATTGATGACCAGGGAAATGTCATCCAAGAAATCATTGTACAAGATGATGCAAACGCTGATAGAGGGAGGACTCTTGCTGATTTTAACAGGCCTGATCTTTTCTATGCAAACAGGTCTGCGATTCGCCCTCCTACTTTCCCAAGGAATGATTTTGAGTTGAAGCCTGTCTACTTCACTCTTGTGGGTCAACATCCTTTCCATGGTCTTCCTCATAAGCACCCCATGGATCACATTAAGAAATTTGAAGACTTGGTGACAAGCATTAAGCTTAATGGAGTCTCAGAGGATTATCTGCTGCGCAAGCTCTTCCCATACTCTCTTGCTGGGGATGCAGCTTATTGGCTCAAGAATGAGAGTCTAGCTTCTCTAACCACTTGGTCTGATAAAAAGACTGCCGTCCTCACCAACTTCTTTGATGATGCAAGGTCTGAAGATCTGAGAACTAAAATCTCTAAATTTAAACAAGAGCCTACTGAAGCCTTCAAAGCTGCTTGGTTGAGGTTCAGATCTTATCAGAGAGACTGTCCCCATCATGGGTTCAGTGATGTTCAGCTGCTGGGAATTTTCTTCAGGGGAATTGACTGGAGGTATCAGATGGCTCTTGATGTTGCAAGTGAAGGAAACTTCAACACTAGAAGTCCGGCTGAAGCCAAAAAGCTTATTGAGAACTTGGTATCTAGCAATAGTACCAAGAATGCAGACTTTGAGAGGAAGAAAGCAGCTGGAGGAATGGATGGAAGTCCAATGGCTGAAGTGAAGGCAAAGCTAGACTCAGTTCACAGCATTCTTGTGGGCCAAAAACATGTTCACTTTGCTGCAGAGGTTGAAACTCTTGATGGTCAAAAAGAGGATGTGAATTATGTTGGTGGAACAGGTTTTCAGAATCAGAGATTTGGAAATCAACAAGGGAACATGTCTTACAATGGTTATGGTCAGAGGAGTGCCTTTACAAGCAATCAAAATTCCTCTGATTTTACTCAGAAGCCTCAATTTCAGAAGCCTGCTTTTCAGAACAACAGCAACAGTAACTTCCAAAGGAATTATGGTCCTTCTTCTTATCAACCAGTTCCTCCACCAAGTTCAGAAAGCAAATTGGTGGGCATGCTAGAGCAAGTTCTTGAAGGACAGACGAAGTTGGCAGTTGACTTCAATGGAAAGCTTGATTCCATGTACTCAACCCTAAATGGGAAATTTGAAGCTTTAAGCACCCATGTCAAGAAATTGGATATTCAGGTTGCTCAAACTGCTGATTCCATAAAAAGGCAAGAAGGGTTTCGTCCTGGAAAGACTGATTCAAATCCAAGGCATCATGTCAATGCCATCATGATAAAAGAAGAAGAAAAATCCGTGGGTTATGCAGAGTTTGATGAAGATTTTGACGTTCCAGAGCAGGTGTCGATCAACACCAACCTGGGGTGTCGATCGACACCATCCCAAAAACTCGAAATTTCGAGTCGTGACGGACGATTGTCGACCAACCCGGTCGACACCTTTTCGAAGCTGTCGGCACCAATCGCGGAGCAAGCCAGAATTGGCCAATTCTCACACAGCACACGAGGAAAATGCTTATAAGCCTAAAATTCCCTTTCCAAAGGCATGTAAGAAGTCTAAACAAGAGTTGGAAGAGAACAGATGCAAGGCAATCATGGACAAAGTGCTGATTGAGATACCATTGGTTGATGCAGTCAAGTTTTCACCTCCAATTAAGAGGTATGTTAAGAGGATGGTTGTAAATGGTATTAGTCATGAGGAAGCAGCTTTGCTCACAAAGGACATTAGTGCAATCCTCTTGAAAAAGACAGTATCAAGGAAAGAGAGGAAGGTGAGAGTGTCTGAACAGGTCAGTGCTATGATTCAACATAGGATTCCAAAGAAGTTACCTGACCCTGGGAGTTTTGTGCTAGATTGCAACATCTCAACAGAAAGGTTTCCTCACTCTCTATGTGACCTTGGCTCAAGCATTAACCTAATGCCATATTCTGTTGCTGTAAGACTTGGGTTGACTGACTTGGGTTAACTGACTTCAAGCCTACAAGGATTCATCTTGTCCTTTCGGATCGTTCCAAGAGGATCCCAGAAGGTGTTTTAGAGGATGTTCCACTTCAGATTGCAGGGTGCACTATCCCCACAGACTTTGTGGTTTTGGAATATGGTGAAGGACCTCAAGATCCTCTTCTTCTGGGAAGATCATTCTTAGCTACAGCAGGTGCTATTATTGATGTCAGAGAAGGGCAGATAGAGCTTGATTTGGGTGATAAGGTCATGAACTTTGACATGGATAAGCTGAGGAGAAAACCTACCATTGATGGTCAAACCTTTTCTGTAGAGGTTTCCATGGATGAGGAGCCAGATGACATTACTGCTGGGTATGTCAAGGAGCTGGAGGTTACTGAGCAAGTGAATAAGCTGATTGTTCAAGAGGACTTTGTTGAGATTTCTAAGCAAGATGCTGGGCTTGAAGATTGGAGTGGAGATCATCTTTTTAGGACAAGGGTCGAAGATAAGGATCCCGTGAAAGATAATTTGATGGAGGATGATATTTTTGTGATGGAGACACGGATTGCAGAGCTGAATTGCAGAAAAAGTGTAGAGTTCCGAGTTTCAGGTTCAGTTTCGATCGACACCACTGTTGGTGTCGGTCGACACCCTCCACAGGCCAAGCCAAAGACGCCTAAAACTCAGAGTTTTCAGAAATTTTGTAGTCCAAAAGACCCATCAACTGTTGTTAAACAGAAAACTCTACATCTCGCACCTCACTCACCTCCAATAGAGCAAAGGTATGCACTTCCTGTTCCCGATTCGAAACCCCTGATATCATCCTTAGGAATTTTAAAAATGCAAAAATTGTCTCACAGTTAAGCAAGCCACGAGATTATCGTAGAGCGCTTTTTTCTTCTTTTGATGATTCTGCAGGAAAAAGAAGTCTACCTCCCAAACATATTTCCCACCCTATTGCTGTTCCTTCATTCCTTGGTCGATCTCATTCACAAACTGCCTATACACCACCTTGGATGATGAGATGCTCTTCCCAGAGGCATTTAGTGCCAATCTCTGAACCACCAGATGCCTAAGCTCCAACATAGTCAAGCTAATGACTGAAACCAAGCGCTGAGTGGGAGGCAACCCACTTTTAGGTAGGATTTTCTTTGAATTTCATTTGGTTTTTGCTAATTTTTAGTTTTGTTTTTCTTGTGTCAAAAAAAAGAAAACAAAAAATTTGGTGTCGACCGACACCCCCTGCCAGTGTCGCCCGACACCACCCGAGCAGGTACATATTTTCAATTTTTCTTGTTCATTTGCTTTTACTTTGGTTTCTTTTCAATCTTATGGCTTGATAACACTGGGGACAGTGTTACTTAAGTCTGGGGGAGGAAAATACTAATGTATTTTGCTTTTATTTTGTTTTGGAGTCAAGTTGTGTCAAAAATTGTTTTATTGATTCAAAATTTAGTTGGGAATTATGAGCTTTTCTTGAAAAAAATTGTTTTAGCCACCACTCTAGTGACCATTCTTACAGACATTGACATCAGATTCTACCTAAATGAAATTCCAAAGGTAAATTGATCTTCCATTATCCCATATTGTTTGAGTATTTAGATGATCCAGAGCTGGCCTAGATATAATGAACTTAATTTTTCTCATCTTGGGGCTTGGTATACTTAGAATCGGATTCCTTGCTTAGGTCTGATAGGATTAGTCTGTGATTATGGTTTCCCTCTCTCTTCCCTTCATTGTCTCTAAAAAAAGAAGGAATGAAAAAGAGTCATAGCTTTGAAAAGATTTAATTTGAGAAGTTGAATCATTCGATACTTCTAGAAAAAAAGAGAAAGAAAGAGAACAATCAGTCGATAAAAAAAAATGATACCCTAGTAGGGAAAAATCGACTAATTGGAAGCGAGAAAAGAGGGATAAAGGAAACTAGAAGCAGACTATTCAATAAATCAGTACTTGGGTAAGTAAGAGTCCATGTGTCTTTAGATCGATATTCCCTCGATGAGACTGCAGTTAAAACTTAATAAGGTCAGCAATAGGGATTTTAGATTACTCTTATGGGTTGTGGTTTGGAATCTGGATGGTTAGTAAGTCTGCAGAAAATTACTAGAGGTTCTAACTTAAGTTGGTACTGTTTGACGTGACTTTACTTTGGTGTTGGTTGATTCAGTGTTCTAAAGATTAAGTGAGTTCCTATGCTTTCCAACCTCTTTCACAGGTCTAGTCTTCTGTTTTGCTTGAGGGCAAGCAAAAGCTAAGTCTGGGGGAGTTGATATATCATGGTTTTTAGTGTTTTTAGCCATGATATAAGTTGTATATATAGAGTCTTTTTAGTGTTTTTGGAGTCTTTTAGAGTCATTTGCAGGTTTAGGTACGTTTGGAGCTTATTTGGAGACTAAGGATCATTCTAGAGTTAAGTAGGAAGCTGTGCTGAAGATTTTAACTCGGAGGCAAATTTTAGAGATGGTATCGCTCGACACCACTTCTGGTGTCGGTCGACACCAATTCCTGACGGCAATTTCGAGACGCGTTTTCCAGGCTTTGCAGAGTTGCAAACAGATCCCTGAGGCTCCTAATATTTACAATTAAGTGTCAAACGTGTTTTCCATATTTTTAGACTATTTTTATGGTTTTTTAAGGTCATTGTTTAGACCTAATCATTATTCTAAGCAAGAGCTTTGGAGAGAAGAATTCAGACTCCTTCAGAGAAGATTCAGAACTCCTTTAACCTCTATTCTTATTTCTTTTATGCAAACTTATTCAAACATGTTTATTGTTTCAATCTCCATGTCTGAGTAGTTTGCTAGTTAGGTTTAGGGTTTCTCATTAAGGATTTCATGGATTGTTAAGTTGATTGGTTAGTTAAGGATTATGGAACACTAGTTCTTCATCTAGGTTGTGATTAGTGCTTGATCTGAACTGACGAGTTAGATTATTGATCATAGGTTGATTCTCGCAACGAAAGTTGATTAATTAGCTAGAAAGAACCTTAGATGAGCAAAATAACTATTCGCAAAGAGATTTGGTTTAGGTATTTTGTGAACATATCAAACTTGAATTTAATGCATGTCCGAGCCTTTGAATTTGCAAAGAGATTTGGAATTCTAGGATCTAGACATATAAATCTCTGCAACGAGAGTTGATTGATTTGAATATTGTGTTTCGAGTTCTAGAACATAGCAGAATCCTGATTTACTGATTAGCTTGCATTCCTGATTTCCTGAGAATTCCCTGAACCTGACGTTTCTCCCATCTGATCTTAAAACCAATTTTAGTTGCTTTTCTGTCTTTTAATTACATTCATTCTCGTTTAGCTTAATTCGAAAACCGATAATCTGTTGTGCGAATCTTGAGTCTCTGTGGAAATCGATCCCTAAGTACTACAGTCGATCTCTTAATTCTGGTTGTTCAAGAGGAATTGGTTGAGACTTCTAAGAAAGCTGCTGAGCTTGAGGATTGGTATGGAGATCATCTCTTTAGGACTATGCTCGAAGATAAGGGTCCAGTCAAAGACAAATTGATGGAGGATGATATTTTTGTGATGGAGACAAGGATTGCAGAGCTGAATTTCAGAACAAGTGCAGAAATTTGAGTTGCAGGTTCAGTGTCGGTCGACACCATTATTGGTGTCGGTCGACACCCTCCACAGATCAACCCAGAAACGACAAAAAAACACAGTTTTCAGGAGGTTTCAAATGCTGCAAATCCATCAACCGTTGCCAAACAGAAAACTCCACATCTCTCACTCCAGACACCTAGGAGAAAGAAAAGGTATGCAATTCGTGTTCCTGATTCTAAACCACCTGATATCATCACTCATACACTTCCATCTGTTTCACACTTATGCAAGCCACGAGATTCTCGACGAGCGCTTGTTTCTTCTTTTGATGATCTTACAGGAAAAAGAAGTGTCCCACCCACACAAAAGTCCGACCCTACTGCTGTTCCTCACTTCCTTGGTCGATCTCATGAACCTACTGCTTATACACCACCTTGGATGATGAGATGTTCTTTCCAAAGGCATTCACTGCCACTCTCTGATCCACTAGATGCCTAAGCTCCAACATAGTCAAGCTAATGACTGAAAATAAGCGCTGAGTGGGAGGCAACCCACTTTTAGGTAGGATTTTCTTTGAATTTCGTTTGGTTTTTGCTAATTTTTAATTTTGTTTTCTTATGTTAAAAAAAAAAAGCTGGTGTCGATCGACACCCACCACTAGTGTCGCCCGACACCACTAGAGCAGGTACGTATTTTCAAATTTTCTTATTCATTTGATTTTACTTTTGTTTCTTTCCAATCCTATGGTTTGATAACACTGGGGACAGTGTTACTTAAGTCTGAGGGAGGAAAATACTAACATATTTTGCTTTGTTTTGTTTTGGAGTAGTTGTGTCAAAAATTGTTTTATTGAGTCATATTAAGTTGGAAACTATGAGCTTTTCTTGTAACAAACTGTTTTAGCTACCACTTTAGTGACCATTCCTACAGCCATTGACAGCTGATTCTACCAAAAGGAAATTCCAAAGGTAAATTGATCTTCCATTATCCCAATATTGTTTGAGTATTTAGATGATCCACAGCTGGCCTACACATAATGAACTTAACTTTTCTCATCTTGAGGCTTGGTATACTTTGAATCCGATTCCTTGCTTAGGTCTGATAGAATTAGTATGTGATTATGGTTTCCCTCTCTCTTCCCTTCAATGTCTCTAAACAAAAATAGAAAAAAGGATTGAAAAAGAGATATAGCTTTGAAAAAGAAGTGCTATGAGAAGTTGAATCATGGATACTTGTTACAAAAAAAAAGAGAACAATCAATCGATAAAAAAAATAAAATGATAACCTAGTAGGGAAAAATCGACTGATTGGAAGCGAGAAAAGAGGGAGAAAGGAAACTAGAAGCAGGCTGTCCACAAATTCAGGTTCTTGAGTAAGTAAGAGTTCATGTGTCCTTAGATCGATATTCCCTCGATGAGACTGCACTTAGAACTAAATATGTCAGCAATGAGGATTCTAGATTACTCTTATAGTTTGTGGTTTGGAATCTGGATGGTTAGTGTGTATGCGGAAAACTACTAGAGGTTCTAACTTAAGTTGGTACTGTTTGATGTGGCTTTACTTTGGTGTTGGTTGATTCAGTGTTCTAAAGGATAAGTGAGTTCCTATGTTTTCAAACCTCTTCCACAGGTTTAGTCTTCTGTTTTGCTTGAGGGCAAGCAAAAACTAAGTCTGGGGGAGTTGATATATCATGGTTTTTAGTGTTTTTAGCTATGCTATAAGTTGTATATATAAAGTCTTTTTAGTGTTTTTGGAGTCTTTTATAGTCATTTGCAGGTTTAGGTACGTTTGGAGCTTATTTGGAGATTATGGATCATTCTGGAGTTAAGTAGGAATTTGTGCTGAAGAATTCAACTCGGAGGCAAATTTTAGAGATGCAATTTCTGGCGGCAATTTCGAGACGCGTTTTCCAGGCTTTGCAGACTTGCAAACAGATCCACGAAGCTCCTAATATTTAAAATTAAGTGCCAAACGTGTTTTCCATATTTTTAGACTATTTTTATGGGTTTTTGAAGGTCATTGTTTAGACGAATCATTATTCTAAGCTAGAGTTTTGGAGAGAAGAATTCAGACTCCTTCAGAGAAGATTCAGAACTCCTTTAATCTCTATTCTTATTTCTTTTATGCAATCTTATTCAAACGTGTTTATTGTTTCAATCTCCATGTCTGAGTAGTTTGCTAGTTAGGTTTAGGGTTTCTCATTAGGGATTTCATGGACTGCTAAATTGATTGGTTAGTTAAGGATTCTGGAACACTAGTTCTTCATCTAGGTTGTGATTAATGCTTGATCTGAACTGACGAGTTAGATTATTGATCATAGGTTAGTTCTCGCAACGAAAGTTGGTTAATTATCTAGAAAGAACCTTAGATGACCAAAATAACTATTCGGAAAGAGATTTGGTTTAGGTATTTTGTGAACATATCGAACTTGAATTTAATGCATGTCGGAGCCTTTGAATTTGCAAAGAGATTTGAAATTTTAGGATCTAGACATAGAAATCTCTGCAACGAGAGTTGATTGATTTGAATATTGTGTTTCGAATTCTAGAACATAGCAGAATCCTGATTTACTGATTAACTTTCATTCCTGATTTTCTGAGAATTCCCTGAGCATGACATTTCTCCCATCTGATTTACAACCGATTTTATTGTACTGTTTTCATTACATTTATTCTCGTTTAGCTTAATTCGAAAACCTATAATCTATTTTGTGATCTCGAGTCTCTGTGGAAATCGATCCCTAAGTATTACAATTGATCTCTTAATTTGAGAGAGTAGCTCTAGGGTAAATTTGAGCATATCACTGTGCCAAAGAATGCAACTCGGAGTACGCATTTGAGCTTGGTGTCGATCGACACCACTCATTGGTGTCGGTGGACACCCATCATGACTTCACATATCCGAGTTTTTGAAGAAACAGAAAATTGCCTAGAAGTTTCATATATTTGCAATTAAGTCATTGGTCGTGTTTTTAGGATATATATATACTATTTTAAGGTCATTGTTTAGATCTATCTATTATTCTAAGCTAGAGTTTTGGAGAAAAGAATTCAGACTCCTTCAGAGAAGATTCAGACCTCCTTTAATCTCTATTCTTATTTCTTTTATGCAATCTTATTCAAACATGTTTATTGTTTCGATCACCATGTCTGAGTAGTTTGCTAGTTAGGTTTAGGGTTTCTCATTAGGGATTTCATGGATTGCTAAATTGATTGGTTAGTTAAGGATTCTGGAACACTAGTCCTTCATCTAGATTGTGATTAATGCTTGATCTGAACTGACGAGTTAGATTATTGATCATAGGTTGGTTCTCGCAACGAAAGTTGGTTAATTAGCTAGAAAGAACCTTAGATGACCAAAATAACTATTCGCAAAGAGATTTGGTTTAGGTATTTTGTGAACATATCGAACTTGAATTTAATGCATGTCTGAGCCTTTGAATTTGCAAAGAGATTTGGAATTTTAGGATCTAGACATAGAAATCTCTGCAACGAGAGTTGATTGATTTGAATATTGTGTTTCGAATTCTAGAACATAGCAGAATCCTGATTTACTGATTAGCTTGCATTCCTGATTTCTTGAGAATTCCCTGAGCCTGACATTTCTCCCTTCTGATTTACAACCGATTTTATTGCACTGTTTTCATTACATTTATTCTCGTTTAGCTTAATTCGAAAACCTATAATCTATTGTGTGATCTTGAGTCTCTGTGGAAATCGATCCTTAAGTATTACAATTGATCTCTTAATTTGAGAGAGTAGCTCTAGGGTAAATTTGAGCATATCACTGTGCCGAAGAATGCAACTCGGAGTACGCTTTTGAGCTTGGTGTCGATCGACACCACTCATTGGTGTCGGTGGACACCCATCATGACTTCACATATTCTAAGCTAGAGTTTTTGAAGAAAAAGAAAATTGCCTAGAAGTTTAATATATTTGCAATTAAGTCATTGGTCGAGTTTTTAGGATATATACTATTTTAAGGTCATTGTTTAGATCTATCTATTATTCTAAGTTAGAGTTTTGGAGAAAAGAATTCAGACTCCTTCAGAGAAGATTCAGACCTCCTTTAATCTCTATTCTTATTTCTTTTATGCAATCTTATTCAAACATGTTTATTGTTTCG
Organism: Isatis tinctoria; assembly: GCA_010577795.1. Taxonomy (NCBI): domain Eukaryota; kingdom Viridiplantae; phylum Streptophyta; class Magnoliopsida; order Brassicales; family Brassicaceae; genus Isatis; species Isatis tinctoria. The sequence goes on along the minus strand of VHIU01000388.1, from coordinate 82,702 downwards.
ATCACCATGTCTGAGTAGTTTGCTAGTTAGGTTTAGGGTTTATCATTAGGAAAATCATGGATTGTTACGTTGTTTGGTTAGTTAAGGATTCTGGAACACTATTTCTTCATCTAGGTTGTGATTAATGCTTGATCTGAAAAGACGAGTTAAATTATTGATCATAGGTTGATTTTCACAACGAAAGTTGGTTATTTAACTAGAAAGAACCTTAGATGAGAAAAATACCTATATGCAAAAGAATTTGACTTAGGAATTTTGTGAACTTATCTAACGTGAGATTATTGCATGTTTATACTTTAGAACTCACAAAGAAATTTGGTTTTCTAGGTTTTAGATGTGAGAGCCGAAACTCACACTGTCAAAACTTATATTTTATGGGGGCTCAAAAATTCTATTTTAAAGAACTAAAGGACTGAAAATGCAAAAAGAGATATTTTATTGATGATTTCCGAAAGTAAAAGGAAAATTAGCAAAAGCTGAGAAGTCTTAAATTGCTAAAACTCCTAATACTCGGATTTGGGATGAATTTAACCCTTACATGAGCGTACATATATATACTGACAATCCTAGGGTACTAAGACTTCAGATTTTCGATGTGGGACTTTGTCCTTCCTTCCCAGCCGCCGACCTAACCTTTTGGGCCCGATATCCGGCCCGAGAGTTTTCTGTGATCCATCTGCGCGTTCTGACCCAAATCCGGCCCGCCGATGAATAGTAAACCAGTGAATAGTAAATCGCATCTGGGTTTAGACTTAATTCGATTTTTCGGTTAACTTTGTCTCGAGATGTGTGAGAGCCAAAACTCACACTGTCAAAACTTATATTTAGTGGGGGCTCGAAAATTCTATTTATAAAGAACTAAAGGATCGAAAATGCAAAAGAGAGATTTTTATTGATATTTTCCGAAAGTACAAGGGAAATTAGCAAAAGCTGAATAGTCTTAAATTGCTAAAACTCCTAATACTCGGATCTGGGATGGATTTACCATTACATGAGCGTACATATATATACTGACAATCCTAGGAGGTTAAGACTTCAGATTTCCGATGTGGGACTTTGTCCTTCCTTCCCTGCCGCTGACCTAAGCTTTTTGGGCCCGAAATCCGGCCTGAGAGTCTTCCGTGATCCATCCGCACATTCTGACCCAAATCCGGCCCGCCGACGAATAGCGACCCGTGTCTCGGTTTAAGCTTAGTTCAATTTTTTTTTCGGTTAACTTTGTCTCGAGATGAATAGTGCTTTTAACGGTTTTTCCCGGTGAAGAGTATTACGAACGTTTCAAGACTTCCGAGATTTGAACCGCCCATTCTTCATCTGAACTCCCAGCCGCCGGATTTGGTATTGATGGCCAGCCGCCGGTTCCTTTGGCTCGTGTGCTCGGCGACTGGTCCACGGACGGCTGAGCGTTCGTCTCGGTCTTTCGGGCAATGTTTATAGACGTTTTTGGAGTCGGATTGCGCAAATGGATGATCTTCGGCTCGGTCCGGGAATAGGGTTATGTTCAACGGTCGGTCGACTGGACGATGTTCGGATAATGAGTCTTGACTTGAGAAATGATCTTGGGATGCCGACTGATGCACGAGGAAGACCCGGCGGCTGGCCTTATCCCAGCTGCCGGTTTTGGCATGAAGAGGACCCGGCGGCTGGCCTTATCCCAGCCGCCGGATGATGCTCGTTTGAAGACCGGCGGCTGGCCTTATCCCAGCCCGGATGTTGCTCGGTGAAGACCCGGCGGCTGGCCTTATCCCAGCCGCCGGATGTTGTTCGGTGAAGACCCGGCGGCTGGCCTTATCCCAGCCGCCGGAAGTTTGTTCGGTGAAGACCCGGCGGCTGGCCTTATCCCAGCCGCCGGATGTTTGTTCGGTGAAGACCCGGCGGCTGGCCTTATCCCAGCCGCCAGATGTTGCATGGTAAAGATCCGGCGGCTGGCTTTATCCCAGCCGCCGGCTCATGTTTCGGACGGATCGTGGGCAGTTGGCCTTGACTCGTCCGTTCCATGTCCCGGATAAGTTCCGTTTGATCTCGGCCTCGACTTCTCGTTCCGTCAATCTTCGAGGAGGGGATTTCGACCCCAACAGTTAGCCCCCCAGCTCTTCGTTCTCGTAGTCCAGGACGATGAGCTTTAAGCTGAGGTTTTATCGGGATTGACGGAAACGGGAAAATTTCCTTTCTTTTTTTTTTTTTTTGCAAAAGAGAATTTCCTTTTCAAGCGAAAGACTCGTAGGCGGTCGGCTCGGAATTGGAAAGACTCAACTCCTATTCGAACTAGGACTCGAACCATCCGACTATATATATGGACCTCTCCCTCTCCCTCTTCGTCGCGAGTTCTTTCCACAGTCTAGTGCTTTTTCTATCTCCTTGAATTTGATATTATGGGTAGACCATCTTTTCGTGAGAGGAGGCAGATGGAGAAGAACGGAGAGGTACATAAGTTTGGAAAAGATTCTAAGGACAAGTCGGCGGCTGGCCCTTCGGGATCGGGATTGGCGGACGGTAGTCAAGCCATCCCTCCATCCGAGTGGCCCGCGGATAAGTTGGCGGTATCCACTGTTGTAGTCACTCCTCTGAAGAAGGAGGCTATTCTTGAGCGACGTATCGTGAGGCGTTTGCCCAAGGATAAAGCGGGCAGGATCGCCTATGGTCTGAGCGACGAAGACGACCTGTTGCGCCAAAAGCGGGCGGATTGCCTTGCCGACCCCGGAGCGAAAAATTCTCCTCCCGAGGTTCGGCGTATGGGTCCTTCGCCAGGGCTAGCTTTTCCTGAGGCTGTTTGTAAAAATCATCGTCAGTCTGCCAGGAGTTTTTCAGTGGTCACGGATGCTAGTTTCAAGTTCCCTTCTTGTGATAGTCTAGACGAGCCTGAGAAATATGAGGATATGGACTTGAGCGGGATGAAGGTTTATCTATTCTAGCCCTTCTCTCTTTTTTCTCCTTTTTTTTGTTAACTGACTCCTCCCTCTTTTCCTCTTTCAGTTCATGTCTTCCGTGAACAAGTGCATCAGCACGTATGATGCTTTTGTCCGTGGAATCCGCAAGCGTGCTGAGGAAGCTCGGGAGGATGCTCGGTTGGTGAGGAGGAAACTTAACGAACTTGAAGCGACGTCTTCGCATCGGGTCAAATCGCTCGAAAAAGAGCTTGCTTCATTGCGCGCGGAAAGAGCAGTGGCGTTACAGTTCAAGACCCGCCAAGAGGCCAAAGATGCGCGTCATGCTAAAGAAGTGCAGGCTTTGAAGGATCAGATGGCCAGTGTGAAAGCGGCGCGCAACTCGAAGGTGCAAGGGCTTACGCGGACGGTCGCAAGGCTTCCGTCGCGAAATTCCGCGACTTCTCGGATGCGCTAAAAGAAGATATTGGATCTCTGTCCGAGGCTAGGCACCAGGACGTAGATTTGGCTCAGATAGAGAGTAATATCGAACTTGTCGCGGTACTTTAGGGGACTGATCCTCCTAGCTTGGATGAGGAGAAAGTGAAATTGTCCAAATGGATGAACGAATTTAACAAGTCTGCATCTCCGTTTGATGATGTGATCGCCCGAATTCGTGGGAAGATTGATGCTCAGCTGTGCCCAGCTCGCAAGGGCGATGATGTCTCGATACCCGAGGGAAGGTCTGTCGAAGAAGAGGCTGCCTCCCTCGGTGTGGTTGACCTGTCGGGGTCGAATGAGTCTATTCCCGGAATCTCGGATATTGCTGTTGCTAAGGCGTTTGGTCCAGATTCTTGATATCTCGGATATTTTTGAGTTTTTGGTAGTTCTTGGCTTTCATTTATAGATTTATGTTACGGACGGCCTGATTTTTGGTCTGGACCGGTTTTTCTTTGCTTTGAGATTTCAATAAAGATAAGCTTTCGAGATTTGCGTTTTGCTGTATACTTTTCTTTTGTGCGAAGGTCCAAGTTAGACGATCATGGGCGGCTGGGTTTAGTCCGAGACAAACCCGGCCACCGTGTATTGATATAGAGAGGATGCTGGATTGATCCCGGGCGGCTGGCCGTGTCCCAGCCGCCGGATCGTATGGGATTGATCTCGGCCGTTTGGGCGATTGGCCCGTCTGTCTAGTGAGATTGGGCAGCCCATTTTTCTGAAGAGATCGGGCGGCCTGTTTATCTGACTGGATCGGGCGAACGATCTTCTTCATTTGGTTTTGTTTGCTTAGTTCAGTCGGGTTGATCGGGGCGCTATTCCGGGCGCCCATACCTGATTATTCGAGAAGAGTTTCCCTTGTGTTATTCGACCAGCGGAGTTAGCCGCTGGGTTTGGAGTTTCGTTTAGTTGCTAGTTTTTGGACTAGTTTATGACCTCGTACCAGGGCCGGTTTGGTACCTCGTCGTGAGATGTCTAAGACCAGCGTTCCAAGTTGGCGTTTACTGGGTTTAAGGAGTTCATTTTGTGATTTACGCTTTGCATTTTCTACCTATGCGGGGCGTTTAGTGGAAATGAACTCAATAGAACATCGTCTGAGACGTTTCCTGCCAGGATCGCGGAATGTCAGGTTACGCCTTTCGGATGTTAGTCCGGAAATTTGTATAGTGCGCTTCGTTTTATCCGCTTTGGGATGTAAGGGGAACCATGGTTAAAAAGATCGTCCCGTTGTGATCAGCAACGGACGGTGGCATACTTGCTAAAAGGCAAGTTTTATGTATGCCAAGGGGCGATTTTTGAAGTGATGGCGGCCGCCGGTTCATATCCCGGACGGGCCGTGGACGAGGAAGACCCGGCGACTGGCACTTGTCCCAGCCGCCGGCCTTGGATGAGGCAGACCCGGCGGCTGGCACTTATCCCAGCCGCCGGTCTCGTATGAAGAAGATCCGGCGGCCGGTACTTATCCCAGCCGCCGGCTTTGGATGAAGAAGACCCGGCGGCCGGCACTTATCCCAGCCGCCGGCTTTGGATGAAGAAGACCCGGCGGCTGGCACTTATCCCAGCCGCCGGCTTTGGATGAAGAAGATCCGGCGGCTGGCACTTATCTCAGCCGCCGACTTTGGATGAAGAAGATCCGGCGGCTGGCACTTATCCCAGCCGCCGGTTCATGTCTCGGACGGGTCGTGGGCAGTTTTTCTGAGTCCATTCGCTTTCCGGATCAAGTTTCGGTATCCTAAGTTTCGATATTTGTCGGGATGATATTCTCGAGGAACTTTTCAAGCTATGGATGTGTTATGAGATGCTAAGTCCCAACGTCCATCCCCTTGATTTGCTTCCGAAAATTTGGGAGTATGTATATACGGACCCACTCCCCCTTGAAAATTATAAGACGAAAATAGCTGAGCTCGTCGGAAGACGAGTTGCCTACGTACCCTGAGTGTAGGGATCAAGCCGGTTCATAGTTCTATTTTACAGCGTCTAGTGATAATACTTCTTTAGGTGCATTGCGTTCCATGTCCTTGGGACTGGCTTTCCTTCTTTGTTTTCCAGCTCGTATGCTCCTGGGCGAACCACCTTTGCTACTTTGTACGGTCCTTCCCATTTTGCGCCTAGCTTCCCTGCATTCGGCTCCGCGGTGTTCTGGAAAACTTTGCGGAGGACGAGGTCTCCTTCCTTGAACTTGCGGCTTCGCACGTTGGAGTTGTAGTACTTGGCCGCTGCTTGTTGATAGTTTTGAATGCGGATGAGGGCTTGATCCCGTCTTTCGTTTATTAAGTCCAGTTCGTCTAACATCATCAGATGGTTAAGACCTTCCTGACCGGGCAAGAGCCTTCGTCTGACACCGGGGAAGTCTACTTCGGACGGTATAACGCATTCGGCACCGTAGACCACTGCGAATGGCGTTTCTCCGGTTGCGCGTCTCGGAGTTGTCCGGTGGGACCAGAGCACTCCTTCGAGTTCGTCCGCCCATCGCCCTTTCTTGTTGGCCAAACTGTGAGAGCCAAAACTCACACTGTCAAAACTTTCTATTTAGTGGGGGCTCGAAAATTCTATTTATAAAGAACTAAAGGATCGAAAATGCAAAAGAGAGATTTTTATTGATATTTTCCGAAAGTACAAGGGAAATTAGCAAAAGCTGAATAGTCTTAAATTGCTAAAACTCCTAATACTCGGATCTGGGATGGATTTACCCTTACATGAGCGTACATATATATACTAACAATCCTAGGAGGTTAAGACTTCAGATTTCCGATGTGGGACTTTGTCCTTCCTTCCCAGCCGTTGACCTAAGCTTTTTGGGCCCGAAATCCGGCACGAGAGTCTTCCGTGATCCATCCGCACATTCTGACCCAAATCCGGCCCGCCGACGAATAGCGACCCGTGTCTCGGTTTAAGCTTAGTTCGATTTTTTTTTCGGTTAACTTTGTCTCGAGATGAATAGTGATTTTAACGGTTTTTCCCGCGTGAAGAGTATTACGAACGTTTCAAGACTTCCGAGATTTGAACCGCCCGTTCTTCATCTGAACTCCCAGCCGCCGGATTTGGTATTGATGGCCAGCCCCCAGTTCCTTTGGCTCGTGTGCTCGGCGACTGGTCCACGGATGGCTGAGCGTTCGTCTCGGTCTTTTGGGCAATGTTTATAGACGTTTTTGGAGTCGGATTGCGCAAATGGATGATCTTCGGGTCGGTCCGGGAATAGGGTTATGTTCAACGGTCGGTCGACTGGACGATGTTCGGATAATGAGTCTTGACTTGAGAAATGATCGTGGGACGCCGACTGATGCACGAGGAAGACCCGGCGGCTGGCCTTATCCCAGCCGCCGGTTGTGGCTTGATTAAGACCCGGCGGCTGGCCTTATCCCAGCCACCGGTTTTGGCATGAAGAGGACCCGGCGGCTGTCCTTATCCCAGCCGCCGGATGATGCTCGTTTGAAGACCCGGCGGCTGGCCTTATCCCAGCCGCCGGATGTTGCTCGGGGAAGACCGGCGGCTGGCCTTATCCCAGCCGCCGGATGTTGTTCGGTGAAGACCCGGTGGCTGGCCTTATCCCAGCCGCCGGATGTTTGTTCGGTGAAGACCCGACGGCTGGCCTTATCCCAGCCGCCGGATGTTTGTTCGGTGAAGACCCGGCGGCTGGCCTTATCCCAGCCGCCGGATGTTTGTTCGGTGAAGACCCGGCGGCTGGCCTTATCCCAGCCGCCGGATGTTGCGGCTCATGTTTCGGACGGATCGTGGGCAGTTGGCCTTGACTCGTCCGTTCCATGTCCCGGGTAAGTTCCGTTCGATCTCGGCCTCGACTTCTCGTTCCGTCAATCTTCGAGGAGGGGATTTCGACCCCTACAAGATGAATAGTGTTTTTAACGGTTTTTCCCGCATGAACAGTATTCCGAACGTTTTACGACTTTTGAGATTGAACCGCCCGTTCTTTGTTTGAACTTCCAGCGCTGGGTTTTCGTATTGATGGCCAGCCGCCGGTTCCTTTGGCTCGTGTGCTTCGGCGACTGGTCCACGGACGGCTGGATGTTGGTCACGGTCCTTCGGAAAATGTTATGGACGTCTTGGAGTCAGAACACGCAAATGCATAATCTTCGAGTCGGTCCGGGCTTAGAGTTATGTTTGACGGTCGTTGGCTGGACGATGTTCGGATAATGAGACTTGACTGAGAAATGATCATGGGCGGCTGGCCTTATCCCAGCCGCGGCCGTGGACGAAGAAGACCCGGCGGCTGGCCTTATCCCAGCCGCCGGTTGGTGCTTGAGGAAGACCGGCGGCTGGCCTTTCCCAGCTGCCGGTTCGTGTCTTGGACGGGTCGTGGGCAGTTGGCCTTAGCTCGTCCGGTCCATGTTCGGGATAAGTTCCATTTGATCTCGACCTTGACTTCTCGTTCCGTCATCTTCGAGGAGGGGATTTCGACACAACAGTTAGCCCCCCAGCTCTTTGCCTCCGTGGTTTGGAGCAAGGAGCTCCGAGCTGAGAGTTTTATCGGGATTGACTAAAACGGGAAGGCAAGGAGTTTTTCCGTTCGTCCGCTCATCCGCTCCTCTTAGTGTCTTGTCAAAGTACAGTCCATGGAAGTTCGTGCCATGTTTACTATATCAAAGGAGTGGCTCTATTCTCATTTTTTTCACACTTCCCTTCTCTTTTCAAGTCTTCTTCTTCAAATTTTTCCTTCGAAATTTTTCCTTATAAATGGCTGATGAAAGAGGCTCTCCCTTCGAACTTAACTTCGACGCCATAATGAATATCAGTTCGAGTTTGATTTTGCGTCCGCGGAGCAGGATACAGCACTTGTGGACGAATTGCTGGCGGCTGGAGAGGAAGCCATTCCACAAGCAGTATCCGACCCGAGATGTTCCTCAGTGGGCGCCTGGTCCAAGCACACGCTCAAGGAACGCTTGGTTTCCTAACGTTCCTCAATGGGAGCCCGTCCAGGGAGAGATTCAGCAATGGACGGCCGGGATTGAGAATGTGCGAGAGACGGTGGCCAGCATTGAGAACGTGCCCGAGCCGGTGGCCGGGATTGGTGATTGACGTGTAGGGCGTCCGGCTCGAAGAGGGCATCCGGCTCCAGGCGAGCGGCTGGCTCTAAGAACGCTTCCAAGAGGGCGGCTGGCGTAGTGGCCGTATCAAGGTGGGCGCTCGGCTTTGGAGGCGTCTTAGAGAGGTCGTCCGGCACTTCTCGAGTTAATGTTGACAGCGTCGCCGCGGACGAGCATAGTACGTGAGGACCCCTCCTCAGCATGTTGAGGACAACGGCGGATGGCGTGCATGGCCGTCCCGATCTCTGGTTCCCTCTGAACTCATCGTACATGGCCAGAGACGGGTGATGACTTGGTCCTGTCTGAAGAAGAAGTCAGATCGGATCACCCGGAGGTGCCTATCTTTGTGCATCCGGAAGTGAAGTCGAGTGTCGTTCTCCCGGTGAAGCCAAAGCTATTGGGGAGAAGATATTTTTGCTTGGCTGTTAAGAAACCTGGCCCGTCTTCGGGGTACAGATCGATATCTGAGGGGTTCAAGCACGGACTAACTCTCAGCAATCCGGACTCATTGGCCGAGCTTAGATATGACTTCCGGATTTCGGAAAAGATCAAGTTTCGTCTCTCAAAAGACGGGGATAGGATGAAAAAGGCGCCAAAGGGATATTTCGCCATGTATGAATCGATGTTTTACGAAGCTTTCCTCTGGTTCCCGATCCTGGAGCTATCTTCGAATTTCTCGAGTTGTATGGGGTCGCGATCTCCCAACTTGTTCCGTCCGCCATGAGGATTTTGATGGGACTCGTGGTCCGTTGTGCTGAATGCGGAATCAAGTTGGAAGGTGACCTTGTAGGAATTTCTTTTCATTGAGAAAGATTTCTAAGTCGGATTTCTTCTGCTCGGTTAATGTTCGAAAGAATGTAAAGCGTTTCTACACCAACCTTCGGAGTAATTGTAAAGCTTCGCGGAACCAGTTTTTCTACTTGAAGCGCAGCCCGCTGATGGTTGGTTCCGACTTCGGCGGCTCGGTTAGGACCGAGTGGAGTTTGCCACGTAAGCGTTTTGTCTTTTTGCGAATTTTTCTATAAGTAGTCCTCACTCCTTTGCTTCATCCTTCACAATTCATTTCTCTCAACATTGCATTTTTCTTCTTTTCTTTCTTTAGTTCGTGATCCTTCGCTCTAGAGTTTCCGGAGTCGAAGATATCTTTGAAGAAGTTGATAAGAAGAAGATAGATTGGGAGTGTTCCTGATCTTTGGCCACGCTTTCTGGACACGAAAGATATCCTAGAAGGTCGCGCTCCTCCGAAGGGTCCCGACTTTATCGATCCGATGGCGACATACCCCGGTATGGAGGGTGTTTGGAAGTACCGCCAGCAGAAATATGGTGAAGATGGACCGTCCAGAGAGGCGGCTGAGTTTGACCCGGCGTCCGGTTTTGTTTTACCGCCCGGGCCTGATTTCCATGGCGTGCCCGAGGAACAGGTAGCTGCTCCTCAGGGTTCTGCTTGTGCCGCTGTAGCGGATAACGGGAAGGGAGCTCCAACAGCCCGGATCGTCCGAGGAGGGCAAGTGGCTCGGACGGTCGAGGCGTCTGATCATGGTCTCCTTTTCGACGCTCGCAAGGCGGCGGGAGGAGATCCAGCCGAGTTCGTGAAAGTCGTGGACTACTTCGGAGGGTTGGCTCCGGCCTCCGCTGTGCCGTTCGATCGTTCAGCGGCTTACGGAGACCTGTCCTTTGGCCTTATGATGGTAATTTTTTTCCTTTAGATTTGTCTTGACGCAGTTTGGTCTTTGCTGATATTCTCTTTTCTTTGATTCAGGTCGCCACCCGAGCTCAGGTGACCCAGGTTGCCTTGGAAGTCTCGGAGAAAGAGTCCCGGAAGAAGGACAAAAAGATCAAGGCCCTGGAAGTCAAACTTCGGAATCTGGAGACAAGATCTCAGAAAGAGCTCAAGAAGGCGCTTGCGGAAGCCGAGCGGAAGATGGAGCTGGTGCTTAAGAAATGCCGCTGGGAGTTGGTGGAAAAGTACCGTCTCCGTATCGAGGGAGCCAAGGCTGCTCTCGCACCGATGCGTCAGGCGAAGTACGGCGAGACTGCTTTGTCTGAGGTCGGCTCGAACCTTGACCTAGTCTGGGAAATCAAGTCCGGGAAGTCCAAGGTCGAGGAGGAAGAAGGAGAGCTGGAGGCTTCACTGGAGCAGCTCAAAGGAGGAGGCTGGGTCGGATCCTACGATCGAGCTGCTGCCGTCCTCGACAGCTACTTGGTATGCTCTCCTGTTTCTCCGGGCCAGTCCCCGGACGCTGAGGTTTTGGACTACGGAGCTCCTACTCTCTTGTTGAGTATGATTAGGCTTTGGCCTGTATTTTCCGTTTCCGTTATGTTTGGGTCTTTCGACCCTTTTATTGTATTTGCTTCGTCCGTCGAACTTTATCATTTGTATCTCCTTTCATGGAGATTTATTATCTATCTGCTTTTGCCTTTAATTGTTATGGACTTCTTTGCTTGCTTCGCTTTTATAGTCTTGATAAAGGAGAGGAAGGGCGGCCGGTAATGTCTTTCTTCTAAGAGGGCGGCCGGCCCGTTTTGCAGAACGACGGGCGGCTGGTCCGTCTCCCTACGGAGGACGGGCGGTTGGCCCGTTTTGTAGAATGAAGGGCGGCTGCCCGTCTCTCTACGGAGGACGGGCGACTGGCAAGTTTTGTAGAGTGAAGGGCGGCTGGCCCGTCTCTCTACGGAGGACGGGCGGCTGGCCCATTTTGTAGAACGAAAGGGGCTGGTCCGTCTCTCTACGGAGGACGGGGCTGGCCCGTTTTGTAGAACGAAGGGCGGCTGGTCCGTCTCTCTACGGAGGACGGGCAGCTGGCCCGTTTTGTAGAACGAAGGGCGGCTGGTCCATCTCTCTACGGAGGATGGGCGGCTGGCCCGTTTTGTAGAACGAAGGGCGGCTGGTCCGTCTCTCTACGGAGGACGGGCAGCTGGCCCGTTTTGTAGAACGAAGGGCGGCTGGTCCGTCTCTCTACGGAGGATGGGCAGCTGGCCGTTTTGTAGAACGAAGGGCGGCTGGTCCGTCTCTCTACGGAGGACGGGCAGCTGGCCCGTTTTGTAGAACGAAGGGCAGCTGGTCCGTCTCTCTACGGAGGATGGGCGGCTGGCCGTTTTGTAGAACGAAGGGCGGCTGGTCCGTCTCTCTACGGAGGACGGGCTGCTGGCCGTTTGTAGAACGAAGGGCGGCTGGTCCGTCTCTCTACGGAGGATGGGCGGCTGGCCCGTTTTGTAGAACGAAGGCGGCTGGTCCGTCTCTCTATGGAGGACGGGCGGCTGGCCTGTTTTGTAGAATGAAGGGCGGCTGCCTGTCTCTCTACTGAGGACGGGCGGCTGGCCCATTCGTAGTTGATCGGTATCGCGTTGGAGTGTTATCCTGGACACTCGAAATTTAGACCAGATAATCTTTGTGAATATTTCCTGGGTTTAATGCAGTCTGTTGTTGTTGTAGGGGACCAAGCTCGTTCGGATCCTCTTTTGACTGAACGCTTTTAAAACTTACATCAGAGCCGGTTTGATACCGCATTCTCGAGATTTCTTTGACCAGTGTTCCATGTCAGCCGCTTTACTGGGTTTAAAGAGTCTACTTCGTTTCTCACGCTTCACACTATTTGCCTATGCGAAGCGCAAGTGAAAGTAAACTAAACAGAACATCGTCTCGAGCGCTTCCTGCAGGATCGCGGGATGTCAGGTTACGCCCTTCGGATGTCAGGTTACGCCCTTCGGAACTTTTTCAAACTTTGGATGTGTTATGAGATGCTAAGTCCCAATGTCCATCTCCTTGATTTGTTCGCGAAAATTTGGGAGTATGTATATACGGACCCACTCCCCCCCTTTTTAAGGAGAGGGGCAACTGAACTCGTTTTTTAAGCGAGCTGCCTACGTACCCTTCGTAAAAAGGGATCAAGTCACCCGTAGTTCCATATTTTTTTTTTTTTTTTGGTGGCGAGAAGACGGCTAAGTTTTGGTAATGGAGTTGTCCGTCGCAGCTTTGGCTGTTTCTGGGGTTTTTTCGGCAGTTTTCGTCTCCTCTTGGTTGGTTTCAGTTTCCGTGGGTGGAACCTCCGTTTTCTCGAACTGTTCGGTTCTACTCACTTTCTTTCCCAGTGCAGGGACTTCGTCTTCATTCTTCCTTTTCGGGTTATCTCTCTGCGGGATGGTCGGATTCCGGAGCTTATGTTCTGCCAGAAAGCAAATCCGGGCTTCCTTCTGATTTCCCCAAACGGTCTTGATTCCGTTTGGTGTCGGAAATTTCAGGCAGAGATGGTAAGTTGATGGGATCGCTCGCATTGAGTTGATCTAGGGAGTTCCCATTATCACGTTATGAACCGCGGGGTGGTTTGCCACTGCGAAGTTAACGATCTTCGTAATTTCACCGGCACGAACCAGGAGCTGGATTGTTCCGTCCGTCATTGTGACTTCGCCAGAGAATCCGGTCAGCGACCTCGGATTGGGCTTTATCATTGACGGATTTACCTTCATCCTTTGAAGTGTCTCCCGAAAATTGACGTCCACCGAACTTCCGGTGTCGATCAAGACCCGGGAGACGTCATGCTCGTTGATGTCCAGTTCTACCACTATCGGGTCATCGTGAGGTTGGTCAAGGCCTTCGGCGTCTTTTTTGTGGAAGGCGATCCGGTCGTCGTTTTCGGTGATCGGCTCCCGTGGGTTTGACTCCTTGTCTCCTCTTCTCAGGAACGCCTTTATCGAGGCCACTGTGTCTCGGCAGTACTGAGACCCTCCGATGATCATGTGGATGCTCCTGCGGTTGGCGGCGGAGTGGTCTCCGTTCGGTCTCCTTCCCCGTTTGGGGGTATCGTCGTCGGGCCTTTTGTGACATTCCTGGTTAGGTCGTCCCTCCGGGGCGCCAACGTCTTTCTCGATGGCTCCGAGGCTCTCGAGGGTCCCTCCGTTCTCGAGTTCTCCGGCTAATAGTTTTGCCCCGAGCCTTCTTCCGACGGTCCTGCAGTTTTCGGTTGAGTGGCCTTTTGTCTTGTGGAAGGTACAGAAGGCGTTCTCGTCGAATCCTGGTCGAGTCCACGTATTCCACGCCCCCCTGTTGCGCCCATCAGATGGTCTCTCCGTGTTTATTTTGTAGTTATGCGCTCCGCCCGGGTTGGGTTCTTCGTCTTGGCTGATCCGCCTACTTCTTCTCTCGCTTGGAACGCTAGAAGATTGCACCGTGCCTTTGGCGACCAATTTCGAGGACTGGTGCTTTCCGGCCGGGACCCCCTTTTCTTCCTCGTAGATTACGAAGTTGGAAGCGCAGTGGAGAGCTTCTTGAATGGTTACCGGCGTATTCACGGTAATTTCCTTTCGGAAGCTTGAGGTCTTCAGCAAGGACTTCTTCAGGGCATTAATTGCGGCACTGTTGCTTAGGCCGTCAATCTTCGAGACAATCACCTTAAATCTTTCGATGAAATCTCGAAGGCTTTCTTCGGGCCCCTGCGACAGTGAGTAGAGGTCCGCGTCGGATGTTGACTGTCTTATGAACAGTGAGTAATGCTTCAGAAAAGCTGCCGACAATCGGTCGAAACCGCCGATCGAGTCTCTTTCTAGCCTCGAGAACCATGACAGGGCTGATCCTTTCAGAGGTTCCACGAAGAGGAGGCAGAATCCGACGTCTCTTTCTTCGGGTTTGAATCTAGCCCGTCCCATAGCGATGTGGAAGGCTGTCATGTGAGGCTTTGGATCGGTCGTCCCGTCGTAAAAAGGGATTCAGATTTTTCCCGGGTCAGAAAGTCTAACGCTTGTGACCCTTGAAGTGAATGGGATCTTTTGCGTTTCCTCAAAGACGCGGTCGATTTCCGGGGCCGCACTTGTCGCTTTAAGGACTTGCGACCTTACCTCCTTTATCTGACTCGTGGTGAGTTCCAAATGGGAACGGAGCTCGTCCAACTCGTCCCTTCGGCTAGCGGATCGATTTGTTCGGGCCTCTCGTTCCGCATTTTCTTGCTATTCGATCCATCGGAGCTCTTCCTTGTCCACGTTTAGATCTCCAGCTTCGTCGTCGGTTTCGCTTTCCTCCCTGTCGTCTCCGTTTGCGGTGTCTCTCGGCTTTTCACCGTTGGTCACCGTGGAAGCTGGCCATTCGGCGGTTCGCCTATTGGTGCTTTTCCGGTGCAGCGGAGGTGGTGCCGATGGTTCTCTCCTTGTTCCGATTGGGGTCTGCTCATCGGGATTCTGACGGCCCGGGGGATCCGCTCGTGGGGTAAAAACCAGGCGTCTTGCTTCGAAAGTCTGGGGGCCACGCGATAGTTCCTAGGAAGCTGCTCTTTCTTGCGCGGCCGTTCTCTCTTGCCTGTTTTTCCGCTCGGTGATTTCGGCCACCATGTTCCTGTGGGGCGGCGTTGGCCGTTCCCCTGGTGACCGGGTCGTCGATCGGCATTCCGAACCTAGTTAGCGCGTTGGCGGAGGTCCCGGTAGTTCCGATCGCTCCGTCGGCGGATGTCCCGGCGGCAGTCGCTGCGGTTCCGACCGCCGATGTACCGATGGCGGGAATTCCCGTTAAGGCCGTCCTCGTGGTGGCTGCTCCAGCCGGTTGGTTGGTGATATCGTCGGTTCTTCTGGTCATTGTCTTCTTTCCGTATCCTCTCGTTCTAAGAGTTAAGAATATTTCTCGTCCCCACAGACGCCGCCAAACTGTGAGAGCCGAAACTCACACTGTCAAAACTTATATTTTAAGGGGGCTCGAAAATTCTATTTTAAAGAACTAAAGGACCGAAAATGCAAAAAGAGATATTTTATTGATGATTTCCGAAAGTACAAGGGAAATTAGCAAAAGCTGAAAAGTCTTAAATTGCTAAAACTCCTAATACTCGGATTTGGGATGGATTTAACCCTTACATGAGCGTACATATATATACTGACAATCCTAGGGTACTAAGACTTCAGATTTTCGATGTGGGACTTTGTCCTTCCTTCCCAGCCGCCGACCTAACCTTTTGGGCCCGATATCCGGCCCGAGAGTTTTCCGTGATCCGTCTGCACGTTCTGACCCAAATCCGACCCGCCGATGAATAGGAAACCGGTGAATAGTAAATCGAATCTCGGTTTAGACTTAATTCGATTTTTCGGTTAACTTTGTCTCGAGATGAATAGTGTTTTTAACCGTTTTCCCGCGTGAACAGTATTCCGAACGTTTTACGACTTTTGAGATTTGAACAGCCCGTTCTTTGTTTGAACTTCCAGCCGCCGGGTTTTCGTATTGATGGCCAGCAGCCAGTTCCTTTGGCTCGTGTGCTTCGGCGACTGGTCCACGGACGGCTGGATGTTGGTCACGGTCTTTCGGAAAATGTTTATGGACGTCTTGGAGTCAGAACACGCCAATGCATAATCTTCGAGTCGGTCCGGGCTTAGAGTTATGTTTGACGGTCGGTCGGCTGGACGATGTTCGGATAATGAGACTTGACTGAGAAATGATCGTGGGCGGCTGGCCTTATTCCAGCCGCCGGCCGTGGACGAAGAAGACCCGGCGGCTGGCCTTATTCCAGCCGCCGGTTGGTGCTTGAGGAAGACCCGGCGGCAGGCCTTATCCCAGCCGCCGGTTGGTGCTTGAGGAAGACCCGTCGGCTGGCCTTATCCCAGCCGCCGGTTCGTGTCTTGGACGGGTCGTGGGCAGGTTGCCTTAGCTCGTCCGGTCCATGTTCGGGATAAGTTCCATTTGATCTCGACCTTGAATTCTCGTTCCGTCAATCTTCGAGGAGGGGATTTTGACCCCAACATTAGACATATATAGTTTTCGCAGCAACAGCTGGTTCACTTTGTCATTGTGTTTCGAGTTCTAGAACGTAGCATATTCCTGATTGACAGAGCATATCACAAGGTTTGGGGAATCCCTTGACAGTTCGTCATCTCCAAGAGATAAAATCCCGTGTTGACCCAGACATTCTCTTCCTTTCGGAGACCAAAAACCCTGACGAGATAGTGCTTCAAAAGACGTCTTCTTTAGGCTTCACTCAACATGTTCTTGTCTCCCCTTCGGACACAGCTGGAGGTGGTCTAGCACTTTTCTGGAAACATGATATTAAGTTGTCTGTAATCTCCTCATGTAAGAACTTTATTGATACTAAGATAACGATGGAGAACAACACCTTTGCCTCAACCTTCCTCTATGCGGACACTGATAAAAACAGCCGACGAGAAATTTGGAACCGCCTAACCAGTTTAGCTTTAGCAAGAAATTCAGCTTGGTTTATATCTGGAGATTTCAATGATATTGTGGACAATTCAGAAAAGGAAGGAGGCATTACCAGACCTGAAGGTTCCTTTTGCGACTTCAGAACGTTTCTCTCAGAATCTGACCTTTATGATATGCAGCATACAGGAGACAAACTTTCTTGGCGAGGGGTAAGAAATACGCATGTCGTCCTCTGTAGATTAGATTGGGCAATGTCCAATAGCTTATGGGCGGATCTGTATCCTAGAGAAAGATGTGAGTACCTCCATTATGATGGCTCTGATCACCGCCCCATAACCACTCATTTGGACACCTCAAGGAAGCTACAAAAAAGGATTTTTCGTTATGCCAGAAGGTTAAGAGAGAATGAGGAAGTTAAAAATCTGATCAATGAAGTCTGGGATGGAAGTGATGATCAACCACTGAGAGAGAAGATCATTAGAATTCGAAATACCATTATCAGTTGGAATAAGCAACAACAATCCAGCAGTCAAGAACTTATTGCGGATTTGAAAGCCCAACTTGAGAATGCGATAACTAACCACATTCATGATGAAGATATTCTCCTTCTTTTCACACCAAACTAAAACAGGTTTATAAGGCAGAGGAAGAGTTCTGGAAGCAGAGTAGCCGACAGCTTTGGTTAAAACTCGGAAATTGCAACTCTGGCTATTTTCACGTCATAACCCGAGGAAGACATGCAACCAATAAAATCTATGTACTGGAAAACGATGAGGGAACCCCGGCCTATACGGATGACAATGTCACCAAAGTCATTGTCACCAAACTATCAGAGTTTATTTACCTCTCAGGAGTCTTCAAAAGAAACTATGGAGGATACAGTCAGATGGGCTCTGCTTCCGACTGTAACTGATGAGATGAACTCCAAACTTATAGCCAAACCTTCTCCGGTAGAAATCAGGGAAGCTCTCTTCTCAATTCACCCATATAAGGCTCCAGGGCCATATGGATTTTCTGCCAGTTTCTTTCAAACAAATTGGGATATTGTTAAACAGGATATAGTGAAAGAAGTTCAGAATTTTTGCGTTTATGGGAAGCTCTCCCCCAGGATAAATGAAACGTTTGTCAGACTTATTCATAAAATCCAAGGACCCTCTTAGGTAGCAGATTTCAGACCGATAGCCCTCTGCAATATTACCTTCAAAATCATATCCAAGTTACTTACCCGCAGACTCCAGCCGTTCCTCAATGCCATTATCTCAGAGAATCAATCTGCATTTGTTCCTAAACGGGCAATTTCAAATAATTTGATGATAACTCACGAAGTCCTCCATTATCTGAAAACTTCTCAAGCCACCATCCGATGCTCTATTGCAGTTAAGGCCGACATGAGCAAAGCTTATGATCGCTTAGAGTGGGGTTTTATCAGAGAGGTTCTCAACCGGTTAGGCTTTCAACTCAATGTGTGCTACCTGGGTGCTGCAGTGTATAACATCAGTCTCCTATTCTTTCCTTGTGAATGGAGCAACCCGAGGAAGAGTGAAATCAACCCGTAGAATTCGCCAAGGTAAACCACTATCCCCTTACATTTTTATCCTATGCAGCGAGATCCTGTCTGGTTTATGCCACCGAGCTCAAGAGAATGTCTCTCTCCCGGATATCAGAGTGGCAAAAGGAATCCCATATATCAATCACTTGCTTTTGCCGATGATACCATGTTCTTCCGCCCGGCAACCCCCATTGCAGCCTCAACCTTCCGGGAAATCTTAAACAGATATGAACAAGCTTTAGGCCAGATGATAAACTCTACCAATTCCTCTATCTCCTTTTCTCGGAAAACTGTCCAACCTATCCGAACTCAGATGAAACAGATACTGAATATAGAAAAGGAGGGAGGTGTGGGCAAATATCTAAGATTACCTTAATATTTTGGCAGAAGGAAGAAGGACCTCTTCACCTCCATTGTTGATAAAATTAGGCAAAAAGCTTGTAACTGGTCATCTCGGTTTCTTTCTAGCGCCGGCAAACTAATTATGCTCAAAAGTGTCTCATCTACTATGCCTACTTATGCTATGTCATGTTTCCTCCTACCTATGTCCCTTCAGAAGCGAATCCAATCCGCCCTTGCTCGTTTTTAGTGGGACAGTTCAGACAAGAAGAAGATTTGCTGGGTGGCATGGGACCAAATTACTCAACCCAAAACACTAGGAGGCCTTGGAATAAAAGACATCTACACCTTCAATGTAGCTCTACTTGCAAAAATAAGCTGGAGGATTTTGGAAAAACCTGATCGTCTTCTAAGTAGAGTGCTTCTGGGAAAGATTGCCACAGCTCCAATTTCCTCTCGTGTTCCCACCATCTTCTGCATTTCATGGCTGGAAGAGCATCATCGTAGAACGTGATCTCTTAGCTTCGGGTTTAGGCTTTGTTGTGGGTACGGGTACAGACATCAACGTCTGGCTTGATGCTTGGCTCTGCCCTAAAGCTCAAATCACTCTCACGGATCCTCCACCGGAAACCTATCAAAACCTCAGAGTATCAGACTTATTTCTCCCATATACTACTAACCGGAACGAGGCGATGGTTGATGATATTCTTCCACTTCACAATGAATCCGTTATAACCTTAAAACTTAGCCTTCTTGGAGCACCTGACAAGCGTATTTGGCTTTACCATCCTTTGGTTATTTATACTACAAAAACAGGCTACAATCTGGCATCCACTAATAGAATGGTACCAAACCCCCAAAGTCTTTCTCTGCCTAATTGGAATGAGCAAGTCTGGGGATAAAAACCACCTCTAAGATAAAGACATTCCTGTGGAAGACCCTCCATTGGGCTCTACCTGTCGGACTAAACCTACAAAAAAGAGGAATCTAAACAGATATAACAATGCCCAGATGCAATGCCCCTGAATCCATCTTACACCTTCTAGTCACTTGTCCGTATGCTTTTGATGTTTGGGCAGAGGCACCATTCAGGACCAGTGTCAATACGTCTGATATCCTCTCCACAGAAGAAGGCTTGAAATGTGTAAGCATCCTCCCCACACTCCCACCCACTGGACTGGAATCGAGATTGCTTTTTCCATGGATCTGTTGGTCAATGTGGATCTCGCGCAATCAGAGAATTTTCCAGAACAGATCTTTCACAGCCTCAGAAACAGTCCTGAAAGCTATAACTGGTGCCCGAGAATGGCAAGCAGCACAAATCAACACAATTCCGAGGCAAACTCAGACCAGTAACATCGTAACATCAAGAAGAGCTGAAGCGACCATCACCTGTAAAACAGACAGAGCCTGGACAGCCGATCGTTAATTCGCAGGAATGGGATATGCTTTCTTTGTTGGTGAATTACTCCTGGGATCATTCTCAACCAGTCAACGCTTCGTCAACTCTGCTTTGATTGTCGAAGCTCTCGCGATCCGTGAAGCCTTCCAAACAGCTTCCGGTGAATTACTCCTGGGATCTTTATAATAAAATGATATAATTTATCATTTTAACCTGTTTCGCAGTGATTAAAGTATGTTTTAAATTTTCATAACTGAGTGGGTAATTCATCTTTTTAACTTATCTTGTATCAACATCAAACCTCAACCTCTCAACACCTCAATCCAAAAACCCTTGCAAAATCCATACACAGTTTCTCAATCCACCATGTTCATCGTTCTCACTCTCTAACTCATCTCTCTGTTCATTCCTAATTCTATCTATTACCCTGCGGTCAAAACTGGACCATCAACAAGAAATCCGCTCGCAAACTTAGAGTCTCTGAATCGAGTCCCAAAGGCGAAGTAGGATTTTCGAATCGAAGAAGCTCAATCGTGGAGAGGAAAGCGAGGAGAGACGGGGAAGAGCAAGAGCGAGACCAGAGGACATTCTCGAATCTTCCAGCATTGGAGACGATGGTCTGGAGAATCGTGAGTGCGAGGTCCGGGTTTCGAACCCTGAGAGCGAGCAACGTAGCCTTCAACGGCTCGAATTGAGCTAGGTGAAGGTGGTTCGCCACAAGACGAGAGAGAATCTCCGTTTCCTTATCCATGGTGTTCCGAGAATCTCGATCACTGTATCTAGTACATACCGATCGTCTTCAACAATTCTGAAATTCCTCCTTTCTCCGTAGCATTGAGATTTTTCGTTTCAGATATTTTTTGAAGAATTTTGGTCTGAAATCGTCAACTTTGGTAAGAAGAGCGTGGCCGAGCCTAGCAGACCATTAAGGCTGGTAGAGAAAACGGGTTAACCGATCTGTTAGACCGATTTGATTCAAACGTATAGAGAAAAATAGTTAGGCTACATAAACTATCGATTAATTAATTACTCTATAATATTTGTTTTAAATTTATTTTTTAAATCTTAAAGATAACCCATCAATGGGTAAAGAACGCATCATGGAGCTTCAAAAACCATTGGAGGAGGTCCAAAATGATAACACTAGAACTGAGGAAAAGGTAATAGAGATTTCGAGGAAACTTAAAGAACCGTACAGAAAGGAAGAGATGTATTGGCAGCAAAAAAAGTCGGAATATGTGGCCTTACGTTGGGGGACAAAAATACAAAGTTCTATCACGCTTTGACTAAACAACGAAGAATTCAGAATCGCATAGTAGGATTACATAATACGGCAGGGGATTGGGTTAAGACAGACGCAGGAATTGAGAATATCGCGGTTCGATATTTCAATGAATTATTTACCTCATCGGCCTCTATTACGGATAATATGAATGAAGCACTCATGAGGATAGCCACGGAGGAAGAGGTTCGACATGCACTCTTCTTGATGTACCCGGAGAAAGCACCCGGGCCGGCTGGTATGAGGGTGCTTTTCTTTCAACATGCTTGGCCACTTATTAAGCATGATGTTTTGGGGTTGGTGAATGATTTCTTCAAGACGGGTTCTTTTGATACACGTTTGAACCAGACGAATTTATGTCTGATTCCGAAGGTTGGTCAACCCAGTCAAATGACGGAGCTTAGACCAAGCAGTCTATGTAACGTAGGGTACAAAATTATTTCCAATGTTATGTGTCAAAGATTAAAACGGTTACTCCGAGGATTGGTGTCGGAGACACAATCTGCATTCGTAGCGGGGCGACTGATATCAGATAATATACTTATATCACAAGAAATGTTTCACGGATTACAGACAAATCCTTCATGTAAGGATAAATTTATGGCGATCAAAACGGATATGAGCAAGGTATATGATCGGGTAGAATGGGTGATGTATTACAATACTTCTGCTAATTGCTTCTTCGTATGGGTTTCTCCAGGGTCTGAGTTTTATGGGTGATGTATTACAATACTTCTGCTAATTAAAAGGTGCTTATTAATGGTCAACCTAAGGGAAATATTTTCCCTCATCGGGGCTTGAGGCAAGGAGATCCGTTGTCTCCTTATTTGTTTATTGTATGTACAGAGGTTCTAATTGCTAATATTCAAAAGGAAGAGCAGGATAAGCAGATAACGAGGCTAAAAATTGCTCGAGGTAGCCCACCGATATCGCATCTTTTTTTTGCGGACGATAGTCTCTTCTTTTGTAGAGCCACAAAAGATGAATGTCAGGTTTTCTTGCGCCTTTTAAAGGATTATGAACAGATTTCGGGGCAACAAATTAATTTTGATAAATCCTCACTTCAATTTGGCCATAAGATTGCTCCAGAGGTTAGGGAGGAACTTCAACAATTGTTGGGTATCCATAACTTGGGAGGAATGGGCTCGTACTTAAGAATACCGGAAAGTATGGGGGGTGCTAAGACCCAAATTTTTGGATTTCTCCAATAAAGAATGCATAATTGAGTGAATGGGTGGATGGTGCGGTTTTTATCAAAAGGAGGTAAGGAAATCCTTATCAAATCGGTGGCGACGGCCTTACCGCCACATGTTATGTCATGTTTTCGGCAACCAATTGGGGTTACCAAGAAGTTAACCAGTACGATTGCGAGATTTTGGTGGAGCTTAGGAGGTAATAACCAAGGTATGCATTGGAAAGCTTGGGATAAACTGTGTCATGCCCGTTGTGATTGATATGAGGCATTTTTACCTCATTCTAACCGTTGTTTTCAAGTCCTTCTCGAGTCTTTTCAGTCTTTATCGAGTCGTTTCAGGTCATTAGGAAGCTTTCGACGAGGTTTGGAGTTGCGGGAGCCTTTGGAGCAAAAAAGAATCATATTGAAGAAAAGAAGGTGAATCTATGAAGAATTACAATTTTACACCCAAGCACCTGCACGGCCCCCCGCGAGCACCTGCTGGTGATTTCAGAGAAAAATAAGGAAGGCTGACTTAACCTAATCATAATCACGAAAAATAAGGAAGCAGCCGCCTAAGAGCCCGATTATATATACTCATATTGTTTTATGTTGTGAATTGTTATATTAATAATAAGACCAAAAGGTCTTTATATATAGGTTTACATAAGGATCAATATGGCAATATTCCATAAACCTATTCCTTGTACAAAAGGGAATGTCTAATACTTAATATATACTAAACATAAGGACCGGTTATGTAATAACCTCTACGTGGGTCGGTCTGTATTGAGTCCATTAAACCAAACGGTTCATAACACTCCCCCTTGGACGAAATGATCGAACCCGAAGCAATCAGAGATCTTTGTAATACGCTTGGGGATGCTGCCTCATTAAAGCCTTTCTAAGGAAAACCCAGTGGGACAAAACCTTTGCGAGGAAAAAGAGTACAACACGTATTACTCCCCTGTTTTAGACATCACTAATGTCCCTAAGTCGGCGCATGCCAATCTGATACATCAGCTTCTTGAGCGTGGAGGTTGGGAGTGACTTTGTGAACAAGTCGGCTGAGTTATCACTTGAACGGACTTGAAGCACTTGTATTTCTCCAGCCTTCTCCTTTGATGTATCCATCCTTCAGTTGAGCTATGCACGCAGCATTGTCCTCATAAAGTATGGTTGGCTCTTTCTTTCCGTCGGTCATACCACAATCTCGCCTTATGTGCTGAGCCATCGATCTCAACCAAACACATTCACAACTAGCTTCGTGAATTGCCAAAATCTCTGTGTGATTAGACAATGTGGCCGTGAGCGTCTGCTTCATGGATCGCCATGAAATTGTGGTTCCTCCGTGAGTGAACACATATCCTGTCTGAGATCGTCCATTGTGTGGATCCGATTGATAACCTGCATCAGCAAAACCAATTAAACCTTTGTCGTTATGGTTAGTGTAAAATAGACCCATGTCCTTCGTTCCTTGTAGGTAACAAAGTATATGTTTAATCCCGTTCCAGTGCCTCTGGGTCGGACAAGAACTAAATCTTGATAGGAGGTTCACGGCAAAACAAATGTCTGGTCTAGTATGACTAGCCAAATATAATAACGCTCCTATGGCACTGAGATATGGCACTTCGGGACCAAGGACTTCTTCATCCTTTCTCTTCGGACCGAATGGATCACTATCCAATGCGAGGCTTCTCACCACCATTGGGCTGCTCAATGGGTGGGCCTGGTCCATAATAAATCTCTTGAGTACTTTTTTGTATATGCCATTTGATGCAAAAGGATTCCATCTTTGGCGTACTAAAGCTGTATTCCCAAACAGAACTTAGTGTTTCCTAAGTCTTTCATTTCAAACTCGGTCTTTAAATATTAAACTGTTTGGGCGATCTCTCCAGAGGTTCCGAGGATGTTCAAATCATCCACGTATACTGCTATAATTACAAATCCTTTGTTTGCAAACTTCTTTATAGAGATACACGGACTGATGAAATCATTTCTATAGCCTTCTTTGACTAGATATTCACTCAATCTATTATACCTCATGCGCCCACTTTGTTTCAGTCCGTATAAGTATTTGTTCAGCCTAATGCAGTGTTCTTCGCGAGAACTTCTCTTATCTTTGAACTCAATACCCTCTGGTAATTGCATATAAATCTCATTATCCAGTGGACCATAGAAATAGGCGGTTACTACATCCATTAATCGTAAATCCAATTTTTCTTTTATGGCCAGACTTATCAGGAATCGGAATGTCGTTGCTTCCACCACAGGGGCGTATGTCTCCTCATAACCGATTCCTGGTCGCAGTGAGAATCCTTGTGCCACAAGCCGTGCTTTGTGTCGAACAATCTCTCCTTGTTCGTTTGTCTTCCTCACAAATACCCATTTATGTCCAACTAGGATTATATCACGAGGTGTCAGAATTATGGGACCAAAAACCTCTCTCTTCTTTAAAGAGCTTAACTCCACATTTATGGCTTCTTTCCATTTAGCCCAATCAGATCGTTGAGTGCACTCATTTATTGACGTGGGTTCTAGATCCTCATTCATAATCTCAAGTGCTACATTGCATGCAAATATATCATCGATGTCGACATCTTTTCTGTTCCATTGGATTCCGGACATAACAAAATTTATTGAGATCTCATTGTTATCGGGAACTTCAGGACCATGACGCTCGGTGTCCCGAGCTTCATTTTGCGGCTCCTTAGGTTCATTTGTGTCCGGACCATCCACTATCTCCTCGGTATGAATTTCAGCACCTTTCTTTAATTTCCGAGGAGCCTTATCTTTGGAACCAATAGGTCTACCACGTTTCGCCCGTGGCTTAGACTCTGTAGCAACTTTCGGTCCATCATGGACATCAATTCGTATTGGTGTATTCACGGCTGGTATATACGATTTTGTTACTCTCTGCGGGTCAGCAAAGGAATCTGGCAATTGTATAGCTAGCTTTTGCATATGAATAATCTTTGGGACTTCCAAGTCACTTTCTTGGGTCCGAGGATCTTGCTAATTTAAGGATGTATGATTCAATGCAATTTCTTTATCCAGCCGTTTTACTTCACCTAATGTTGGAAAAACGGTCTCGTCAAAATGACAATCCACGTATCTGGCCTTGAACATATCACCGGTGGTTGGCTCAAGATACTTTATGATCGTGGGTGAATCATATCCAACATATATCCCCATCCTCCTTTGAGGTCCCATCTTAGTCCTCTGTGGTGGAGCAATCGGTACATAATCTGAACAACATAATATTTTAAGATGGGATATGTCTGGCTCTTGACCCGTAATTAATTAGGAGGGGGAATATTCATGGTCACTTGGTGGCCTGATACGGATCAATTCTGCGGCATGTAAGACTGTGTTTCCCCAAGC
This sequence comes from Isatis tinctoria, assembly GCA_010577795.1. NCBI lineage: Eukaryota > Viridiplantae > Streptophyta > Magnoliopsida > Brassicales > Brassicaceae > Isatis > Isatis tinctoria. The sequence goes on along the minus strand of VHIU01000388.1, from coordinate 57,049 downwards.
TGATAATGGAAGTTTTGACCTCATGAGTAATGGTCTAGCGATCAGCTGTATGCGTTTGATGAGAGATTCGGCCAAGCCGTTCTGTGTATGTACATGTGCCAAGGAAATATGTTGGATCTATTTTCAATTTTAGAGTGAAAAGAGCTGGAAATTGTTGGGGTCAAAATCCCCTCCTCGGAGATTGATAGAACGAGAACTCAAGATCAAGATCAAACGACTGTACTTGTCCCAAAAGAAGTTCCAGCTCCCAGCATCTCTTGGCCAAACCTTGGCGGCTGGACTTGTCCCGAACCAAATTCCAGCCGCCCAGCATCTTTGCGTCAAGACATGACGGCTGAACTTATCCCGAGCATCATGCTTCAGCCGCCCATCCTACTTCGTTCGGTGCACGGCGGCTGAACTTATCCCGAGCATCATGCTTCAGCCGCCCATCCTACTTCGTTCGGTGCTCGGCGGCTAAACTTATCCCGAGCATCATGCTTCAGCCGCCCAACATCTTTTCAATCAGTGCATGGCGGCTAAACTTATCCCGAGCATCATGCTTCAACCGCCCATCCTACTTCGTTCAGTGCACGACGGCTGAACTTATACCGAGCATCATGCTTCAGCCGCCCAGGATCTTCTTAATCAGTGCATGGCGGCTGAACTTATCCCGAGAAACATGCTTCAGCCGCCCAGCATCTTCTCAATAAGTGCATGGCGGCTGAACTTATCCCGAGCATCATGCTTCAGCCGCCCAACATCTTCTCAATCAGTGCATGGCGGCTGAACTTTTTCCCAAGCATCATGCTTCAGCCGCCCACCATCCTCTCATCAGTGCACGGCGGCTGAACTCGTCCCGAGCACTCTTCAACCGCCCCATCACGCTCCAATCAAGACATTGCGGCTGAACTCACCCGAGCATGCTATAGCCGCCGCCCATCCCTTCCTTCGAGCATAATCCTGGGCTCGGATCGATCCAAGGCAAGATGTCTGCACGTTCTGATCCCAAGTTTTGATTAGCAGCCCACGAGCTTTGGCCAGCCGCCCACGAGCTTTGGCCAGCCGCCCGTGGACCTTAGTCAGCGCCCACGCATACCAGGCGGAGAGCGGGCGGCTGAACATCACACACCACAAGTGGGCGGCTGAAGGTTCAAGAGAAAAGACGGACGGCTCAGTCTCAGAAATCTTAGAAATGTTCGGAACACAATTCATGCGGGAAAACCATTAAAATACTGTTCACGAAGTACTATTCATCATGAGAAAAAGTTAACCGAGAAATCAATTTACGCTTAATCGAGATCCGGTTTACTGTTCATCAAAATCGGGCCGGACCAGGATCAGATTACGTGACGGACTGCTGAAGATTTCGGGCAGGGAATCGGGCCGAAAAGACTAAGTCGGCGGCTGGAAGGAAGGAACGAAGTCCCACATCGCCCAAAAAGAATTTTAGCCTCCTAGGTCTCCTAGTATAAATATAGATGCTTGTACTAGATTGAGATTATCCAAAATTCGAATAAATGTTCTAAAAACCAAAACTTTATTAAAATTAATCTTATATATAAAAGAAGTATACCTTTCTCCAACTACTTGTGATGTGGATGCCAGAGAAATTAGCATATGCTCATTAATTAATCTAAACCAAATTGTTTGATTTAATAAATTATAATATTTAAAAAATATATATTACAATAAATATAAGAAAATAAATGTATACCCTATGCAAAAAGAAAATTGTATACTCTATGCAAAAAAAAAAAATATATACATACAAAACTGTAAATATTGATTTCATTTAATTATTTTCAGTAACTAAAATTTTAAATTATATAAAAATAGATAAATATAATCTCTTATTATAAAGTTTTTTAGATAATTAGTTTATAACTGATTAATTCTAATCAAAAGTCTGTTTTATTATAGAGAAATCATTAAGTTGAAATAAAATCAAATCCAATGATTACATATAAGATTTTACAATTTTAAAAATAAAAACTGTCCGTGTGCTATGAAGATATTCATCTAGTATAATTAATACCAAATAAGATGAATGAATAGATACATCAAGTTACAAAATACAAAAAGTAGAGAACTCACATTCACAGCATGAAATTTTACTTATTTTCTCTGTTATCCATTTTGTAGATGCCTGTAAGTGGTTAATCTAAACATCAATACAAACAGATCATGCTTGAAAACAAAAACATTCAGGAACCATCACAAGTTTCACGAAGAGCAACTTATGTTTAGCATCGACCAAAACGAGAGATTTATAGGGCATAGCCAGTAGCCACCATGACTTAACAAATTGACCAAACCGCCAATACTTAAATGGCATTATTCTGCTTACTGAGTTACATTCCAAAATAGTCTCAAGCCAAATGTCTCACACGTACCGACATCCGGAGTATGAGCATATGCTATTAGAATTGGTTTGACAGTAAAAGCTGGTGAAATCTTAATCATAAAAATGGCTAGAAAAACCTTGAGGTAAATTTATCTATTAATGGTTAAGAAAATGATAATGTTTGTGGAATCACCACTGGAAGACCTACGACGACTCATATCAACTTCTCTCCCGTCTTCACCTTTCTTTCAACCAACAATTCCTTCTCCAACTAAGATCAATAAGCCTCAAAATGCCTTAGTATGGAAGAAGTTGGCAGAATTACTTTGGTCCGCTAATTTGTGATTCTTAAAGTGAAGCAATCCAACAATTTGGAATACATTTATAGAGTTTTCAAAGACGTAGAAAGCTTGGGCTTCCAATCTACAAGGGAAAGAAGGATTATACGTTGCACTTAACTTTGTTAAGGATTGCGATTAGGAGAGTGCGTATTAGTGTGTACAAAATGGAAGGCGGAGTGTGCAAGCTATTTTCTTAAAACCTCATGGAACCTGGTGACAGCCACTTTTACAAGTTTTCAATAATGTTGGTAAGTGTTTTATCATGATTTTATATTTCTAATGGCAATCTTCTATTTTTGCTATTTCAGGTCTTTTAGAAAAACACAACAAAATGATGCCAAGAAAAGCATAAATAAACTATTGTAAGATTCATAACTGATTTGGAGACAAATAAACTAATTAAGACTTCAAAATTCTAAGAGTCGTAATTTTCAGCAGTATGACAGATATGGAGTACCAAATGTCAAGCATACGATAAACCCCTTACATCACCGACCTTTGAAAGATTTTAGGTGCATATTAATTATATTGAATTAGATTTCAAATGGGAGTGGCATGAGGTCATTTGGAGACGGGGTTGGAGAGTTATACAATTTTTAGTGAAAGTATGTCAACCTAGCGACCAAGGGAAGCAAGTGGGGAGAAGCTGCCAAGCCTCAGCCAGACCATGACCAAAGCCTCGGCCACAGCCCAAGTCTCGGCCAAATCACCTAGTTTGGCAGAGGTCGGCCACTCAACCCCTTTAACCCATATACAAAGACATAGTCGAGCTAAATAGTTATAAACTAGGATTTCACCCGCGATTGTGTGGGATAACATTTTTTGTTTGTTTTTAAAATATATATATTTTGTTTTTTGAGTATAAGTTAGAGGTATTTTTATAAAAATTATTATTAAAGTTGACTTTCAAATAATTCTATTAGATTGAAAAATATAATAATACAAAACCATTTAAATCTAGATTTTCATGATGAGTGAATTATGAGTACAAAATCCTCAAAGAAATATGAGAAATTCATTTTCTTAATTTACTGTCCTTGGTCCATGGAGCCTGAATAAACAGAGGAGACTGAAGTCACAATCTTTTAAAACATTAAGCAAGAAAGATTAAAATAACTTCCAATCTTTTCCACGTAATCACCACTACAACAAATATGTACATTGATAGCATTCGGAAACAGTTATTTTATGGGTTTGATAGCGTTAACGTAAATGCTATCTATACCGCTGTTATAATAGGTCCCCCCCTCTACGATAGCTTTTTTCGAGACGCTATGATTATGTCAAATACGATAGCATTTCCGTGAATGTTATGATTTCTTTATTATAGCACAAGTTTTTTTTTCCCAAATTTATTATAATTCAGGTTTAGTGCTGTTATATGAATTGATAACTGTTTTTTTTTTTTTTTGCTATTGTCTGGATTATCATAATGCTATTTATGTTTATTGTCTGGATTTTTTTGTTGTATCACCAACACATGCTGTAAAGTAAACCAGAAGACAGTTAAATCTTTAGTCCTAAATAATATCACAGCCAAACTAGATAAGAAGAAGAAGAACTAGTTTTAGATCCTGAAAAATATAACAGTCAATAGCACATAACTTATGTAAAACATAGCATAGAACAAACATCAAAAGTTGTAAAGAATTGAGTAATACATGGTTAACACAGCCTTGGACATCCTTGGGAATTCCTTCTTCTGGACAAACTTGTTGACAGAGACCTTAGACATGTTCTGCTTCTTGGCCTTGGTAGTTGCGAGAACAATAACTTGTTGCTTGTCAGCTGGCTGGATGTGGATGGTCACTGTCTTTTTGTTGCAAGACCTGAAACCACATCCAAAGATTGAAACTTAAGTTAAGTTCAAGCATAACATTTCAAAACATATGAAAAAGTTAGAAAATAATACAAGAGTGATCCAGATTTCGATGGATGATAAAAGCTTACAGTTGTTCTACGTAACTTGTTTCTTTGTCTTTGCTGATTCTCCTGAAAAACTCATCCCAACAAGTTCAACAATGCAAGAGAAAGCTGGGAAGTGACAAGATCTTTATCTCACACTTATGTACATCGGCAAATCAAGAGTAGCTCTATGTGCTGTCTCTTGGAGAAACTTTTTTATAAATCTCTCTCATCATTTAAAATACAACATGTTACAAAGCAAAAAGGAAATTGAGATGATATGATCCAAAACCCTGAAAAAAAAAGATTGTGACGTAAACTTACAAGAATTAGGTCCCGCATCCGTACATCACTCCATGAACTCTGCGATAATGTTTACATAAATTGACCAACTTATGGCAAGGACGATACGTTTAAAACAAAGAGGGTCATGAAACCTTACTGTAACAAAACATTCACTCCTTGCTCAAGCTTGATTTTGACTCCATTTTACTGACCCATTCTAGTAGAATGATTCTACCTTTTAGCATCTTGCTCAAGCTTGATTTTGACTCCAAAAGAAGTCACACAGGCCTAGTGAAACCAGCATTTGATCTTATTGTTCACCTTCTACTTTTGCTTTTTTCTTGGCTAACCTAACTACATTGCGCCAAAGACCACTGAAGCCACAATGATCCTCTTAAATTTCTGAAAATTTTCACTCAAATCAGTGACTAATCTGACAGAGAACAGATTAGATTCTCAGACTACCTCTTGAGGATCCATAATTCACTGTAACAAAAAGCCAAGATGATCGAAAGCGTGGTTGTACATAAGATAAGAGGCTCCAATAACGGCAGGAAGACGAGTTCCAAAGAAGCTTTGTAATAAAGTGTTAATGCCAGAAACAAAAAGCAATGTCTGAATCATCTTTGCCTTCTCCTCCTACAACAAATGAATACACATCCAAAGAACAGAGCTTTTCAACAGTGTTCATGGAATTGATTTGTCCTAAAATAAGAAGACGACTTACGTTTCCTCCACCCATTTGTGGAACTAACGATGTGGGAATGAGAACTGTTGTTCCAAGCATCACCAAGTAGTGCTGAAACAATAATGATCTTTAGTTGTTAAATTACAGAGGACTTTGCACAAATGATGAAGATGTGAAATGAGGAGAGAAGAGGGTTACTCCAAGGAGGAGGGCTAGTGACGCAATAAGAGACCGAATGTAGTTGATCTTTCACCGGATGTGGCTGAAGCTCATCCTATTTTGGCGGCGGCGCTGCTCCTCCTCCTTCACCCACCACCGCCATTTTCTTTCACTTCTGATGAAACTCAAAGCAACTCCGGAGAGAAAGAAAGGTTGGAGCTTTTTGAACAATTAGTGTTTTTGTAGAAGCCTACAAGAAAATCTCAACAAAAAGAAGAAGAAAAAGCGAGAGAATCGCTATCGCTTTCCACACCAGCAATTGAAATCGAAACGAAGAAAACAGGAGAGAAGAAAGAAAACCTAGAGATCAATTGAATGAAACTGGATAAGAGCTTCACCCGGCCTCCTCCTGAACGAGCTTTTCCCTCCCCCACCGCTGCTCTCCTTTAAATAAGCCGACACCGTCAGCGAAACATCCGACAGCTCCGATCTCTGATCCTTCGACTTCCCCTCGTAATCAACTCCGAAATCGATTTTTAGGTTTGGGTGAGAAAGCCAGAGAAGAGAGACGGAAATCGAGGAGTGGAGGATCGAAAGAGAAGCTAGGAAGGAAAGAGGAAGAATAGAGGAGAGAAAGAAAGCGAGTGACGATGAATCGTGCTCTTTTTTTTTTTTCTATTTGCTACAATAATATGTTTGTCAAAGAGAAAGAGAGGGGAAAAATATTGTGTAATTTTTTTCTAAGTATTGGCTCCAAAACATTCATTTTTTTCCCCTCTTAGTGAAAATGTGGCTCCAAAATCCAATTTTCATTACCGCTTAGTGAAAATCATATCATAGCATTTATCTAGAGCTATAATATAGTTCGCAAAATTTAGAGTCATTAACGATAGCAGTTTGGTAAAAAATGCTATCGTCTACTGCTATCAATGAAGATTTTTTTTGTAGTGCACCGCCATGGATTTTAGTTTTCACCTATGTTATATATGTCGATATAAAGAGTTACATAAGTTAACAATCATTAGAATGACCTAGAATTTCAAATTATGCAAACCATTTTGACTATGAAAAAATTTTGAAATATAATATCTTACTATTGAATAATCTTAAACCGCGAACCGTAAAATAATTTAATTCGTTTCATAGTCGATTATAGTTTGATTTTGTCTTTTATTTTGGATGAATCCAAATTGGTTGTTTGACATTGTCCGATGTATTCTATTCTAATAATGCTCTTCGTTAGTTAGCTTTAAATTTACTCTTCAGCGGATTTAGTCCATTTTTATTTTATTTTTAAAGTGGATTTAGCCTTAAACAAACATTATGTTGAATGTAGAAACAAAAAAAAAAATCCGTTTAAGAGGCTATGCGAGATAGAGGAAGACCATGTGATAAGTTTATTTTCTTAAAGAAAAGGATGCCGTTCTTTTAAGGGTTCCTGACAAGTTAGTTCCTAGCTGTAACCTTGTTATCGTTTCTTGATTTTTTTTTTTTTTTTTTGTCTCGACATGTACTTCTCATTATAAAAAGAAGCAAAAATCATGTGTCTATCTAAAATTTGCGCAATTTCTAATTAATAGATGTTTTGAAATTTTGAAAGATGTAGTAGAATGTTACTTCGACATAAAGAAATATGATGATGTGTTTGGTTCAAGTTACTAAATTCAACATTTTCGTTATCCCTAAAATTTTAAAATTAGATTTTTAAATGTGGAAGAGATTATGCAATATGATAAAGTTAGACAAAGAGCATGTATATAAAAATTTAAACAAATCATATTGAGATAAATCATTATGCAACTATTGATTACTCAGATATTGATGCAAGAAATACATTAATTATAAATAAAAATTATTATTAATCCAATAGAAATAAAGATAAAAAAAGATTAGAGAAATCTTCTACATTTTGGTACACAGATGAGATCTCTTTCTTGGAAACTCTTTATATCCAGAAAATGTAGAAAATAAAACTAATACTATAATTAGGTGTCATAAAATTTGATACATTTTTGGGGATATGTCTGATAAAGATGGATAGAAAAAGTATATCTTCTAATTATTTTAAAGGCTTGAGTGGCCAACTTTGGGCAAACTAGGTGATTTGGCCAAGACTTAAGCTGTGGCCGAGACATTAGTCTTCAGATCAAGAGATGATCGGTGTGCGCCGGCTTCATGGTCTAGCTGTCAACATGTCAGGATCATATCAATTAATAATTTTGAAACATCCAATTTATATAATAAGATAAGATATATGATTTTGTTTTTATTTATGAATTAAGAAAACTAAGTTATTATTTTTAATTTTATATTTTCATAATTAATATCCTTTTTACTTAATATTTAATCAGGAAAAGAAATTTACAAGTGTCAAAAAATCTAATCGACTGATTTAATGTATGGCAATTATGTTAATTACTAATTCTGAGAAACTTAACTTTATATAATAAGATTTCAATTTTTAATTATAAAAACTCATATTATTATTATTTTCTTTCTAAATGGACTGATTATAATTTTCATTTATTTAATTAGAAATATTACATGTGTCAAAATCTTATTCACTAAATTAATATTTATCATGATTATGTTAGTTAGTAAATTTTCATTTTCTAAAATGTAATAGGAAAATCAATTAGTACTTTTGTCTTTTTCCCTTTTTGGCTATTTTACTTAAGAAAAAAATAGTTTTTAAACCAAATTCTTTTTATTTCATCATATAAAGAAATTTACATGTGTTAAAATTTAATCAATTGACTTAAGACATGTCACGATCATTTCAAAAAATACAATTACTTTTTTCCTTTTTTAGTGAATAAAAAACTATATATATTTTTCAATTTATTTAAAATTAGAAAATAAAAATTTACCTATGTCAAAATCTGATCTACTAACTTAACACATGTTATGATCATATTAATAAGTAAATTTTAATAAAATGTCTGTTTTACAATTAAAAACTCAGTTAATTTTTTTTATATACATTTTCCTATTTTGTTTTTAAAAGCTTATATTTTGCTTCCTTTTACTTAATTGGGGAAAAAAATTTACATGTGTCAAAATCTAATCTACCGACTTAATGTGACAATGTCACATTCATGTTAATTACAAACTTTGAGAACCAAACTTTATATGATAAAATTCTCTCCTTTAATTTCTAATTAATTGATGTTTTGAAAATTTCATAGCTTTTTAGAAATTTTTTAATAATGACATTTCCACTTTTATTAAATAATTTTTAAGTTTGATATTTAGATAATAAGTACTATAGGGGAAAACTTAAAAAGTAATAACTATACTCTAGAAACAGAAAACATCTCTTAATCAATTTGAAACAAAAAATAATATTTTTTGAAACATCAATTTTACAAAAAAATGAAGGCAATACTTATTATTTTTTTTTAGAAAAATAGTAAACAGCTTAGTTATATTAGCGAACAACTCTCATATTGAATAAATGTAATTGTTGTAGTAAGTCAAAATTTGTAAATCTATTATATAATCAGGAACTTTTCTCTCTATTAACAATGCACACATCATCACCATATTTTTGACATTTATCAACTTTAAAAAAACCAATAAATAATTTTAAATATTCAACTTATCTAAAATTTTATTATTCAGAAAAAACCATAATTTTCTTTAAAAGAAACCAAATATAATTAACATGTATTCTTGGTAGCGCGTTTGTTTTGGGTACAAAATGTCACGGGTTCAAATCCTGTCATCCCTACCTATTAGTGCTATCAATTAAATAATTAAAAAAAATATTATATTTCGAAAACAAATAAATAGATCATAGTTATAATAAAAGTGAAAAATACAGAATTTATTAAACTTGGATACTCGGTAAACATTCTGACTGCCGAGAATTTCGGCGTTGAAAGAGTTCGAGGAGCGCTGCGATCCTCAGAGAATTGCCAGCCACCACCGCTAGTGTAGGGGTGCATATAACCAAACAAACAAAATTCAAAACCATTTGGAGCAACACAATCTGCAGACGAGCGAGGTAACGGATCACGACCTCAGGCAAAGGGAAAAACAAGCCACAACCCTTGAAATACACCTTGTACGCCCATGCGTACCCCTTTCTAACCAGTTATATTTCAGTTAATGGTTGTATAGTTGATATCCCAAGTTACCGCTGCAAACCCCGAGATATTATTACAGTGAAAGGATGAACAAACCTCTAGAACTTTGGTTCAGAATCTTCTTGAATCATCTGCCCCTCGAGGAATTGCCAAACCATCTCACTCTTCACACATTCCAATATGAAGGGTTAGTCAATCAAATAATAGATAGGAAATGCATTGGTTTGAATTACTCTCGATTGACTAAAAAAACCTAAGTTAAATTATAAAAAAAAAAACAAGAGTTCGGACAACTCCCCATTACCCTCTCTTAGTAATTCGGATTTGCGATTGGCGTTTGCAACTAGCGTTTGTGATTAACGTTTACCATTCATATTTAAGTTTAGTGGAATAGCGTTTGCGAGTAGCACTTGGTCTTGCTGTGGCTGATGCGGTTCCATGTCCTCATCACTAACGAAGACCAAAAATATATTAGAATGGGAAAAAACCTCCAAAATACCTGACGTGAATTACATTTGTCCGATAAATACACAAACTTTTAAGGTTGCCCAATAAATACCTCATATTAATTTGGTTGGCCAATTAATACTCAAACATTTAAATTCGATTAGTTTGACACCGATAATTAGACGCTGTTTATTTCTTTGACGGAAACAGTAACCCGTCGTAGTGTCGTTAATAAAACGTGATTTTAATAAAAGGAAGTGACATTATTACCCTTCTTCTCAAACTCGACTAAACCCCTATTTTTCCCCAAATTGAAGGTGAAGAACCCTAGTTGAATTGCTGGCTGAGTGGTGATGATCGAATTGCTCTGCATTGGACTTTAGGGAGTGTTGTTGAATGAAAATGGCTCGTATGAAATAACAAACAAAAGAACTTTAATAGATGTACTCGAAGATGATTGGAATCACGAGTTTGGTACATGAATTTACCAACAAATTGAAATAAATATCTGGAAAATAACAGAAAAGAAATCTCAAATAGGGTCAACCGGTCAAGTTCTATATTGCTTTTACTTGCAGGGAAATTTATTGATTTAATCAATCAACTTAAAGTAACGTTTTAGTGTGTTAAATAAGAATTTATCCGTATCTCAGCAGCGAGAATGTCCGGAGCTCCCGTAAGGATCAATAATCGACGGTCAAGATGTTTAAGTCAACGAGGTGGCGGAGCGAGAAGAACAAGATCAAAGTCGTCTTCAAGCTGCAGCAGTTTCATGCCACTCAGGTTTTTTAAAAAATAGTCAATCTGATAATTCTGATATGACAAATCTAAACAGTGAAATTCAATTTTGCATTTTTTTTAATTTATTGATTTTTGTTGTTCAGGTGAGACAGTTGAAGGCAGAAGGATTAACGATCTGTCTATTTCCGGGAGATGTTGGGAAGTCGACGGGAAAGGCAGAGAAGGCTATGGTTCTCGACGGATTGCCGGTGGGAATCTCCGGTTTACGAGACGGTTAAGTTTCTTGAGGATGTGAAGACCGGGAGAGTTAACCAGATAATCTACCATCTTATTGTTTCGACTACGGTCCGGAAATTTAATTAAGTGAAAACGATTGATTCATCTCTGAGACTTAGTGTCTTGTCTTAATTTTTTTTTTTTTTTTTTTTGGTTTGCACAGATCTACAAAGTCTGGTTTAGTGGAAGAGGCTTCCATACTTATGGGAGAATCGTGAGACAATTTTGACTTCTCTCTATCTTAATGAATACAGAGAGAGGGAGAATCGGGAGAGAAGATGATTGATTTTAATTTGGGGAAAGGGACAATCGTGAGAGAGAGAACTAGGGTTCTTCAAGTTGAAGAAGAAGGGTAATAATGTCACTTCCTTTTATTAAAATCATGTTTTATTAACGACACTAACGGCGGGTTACTGTTTCCGTCAAAGAAATAAACGGCGTCTAATTATAGGTGTCAAACTAATCGAATTTAAATGTTTGAGTATTAATTGGCCAACCAAATTAATATGAGGTATTTATTGGACAACCTTAAAAGTTTGTGTATTTATCGGACAAATGTAATTCACGTCAGGTATTTTTGAGGTTTTTTCCCTATTAGAATAGATGTGTGGTCCGGAAGAGTCTCTATTCTATCATATGAATCAATGAATGAACGAATGTGTCTTGTGATTTGATTGCAATTATGGCAATACAATAAAGCTGTCATCGTGTGAGCCTGGGATGGCAATGATGTAATGTGTTTTAATTTGTTTTGCATGTATTTGAATTTGTCCTTTCGATGTTTAAGTTTTAAGTGTTCTCTTCCCATCACTGAATCTTTTAAGTTTGCAAATATTTGAATTGGTCTGCATGATCAGATCTTTAATTTGCTCTCTGTCGGATCTCTTAAACCAAAAAGAAACATTCATTTCACAATGGCAACAAGAGGTGGGATATTTCATTTTGGAAACGCTCTTTTCTCTCCACCGTTTTGTTTATCCTAACTTTGACGAACACAAATCAGTAACCCTAAATTTATCAATATTATTTCTTTCATTACAACAAAATTCAGATCATATCACTTTTCATAACCAAAAAGCTATATATAAGAGCATCACCCAATTCTTTTCTAGACCAGAATAGATCAAAGAAACTTACGCATGAAATAATCAGTTCACCCAATTTCTATCATTGATAGTGTCGACATGAAATAATCAGTTCACCAATCACCATATTTAACCTAAAATTATCATGTAGAATGGCTTTTTTTTTAATGATTAGTAGATGTCGAGACAAAAAAGAAACAAGAAACAATAACGAGGTTACAGCTTGCCCGGAAACCTTAAAACAACGACATCATTTTGTTTTATAAAAGACCTTATCACATGTGCTTCCACGTATCTTGCACAGCAATTCAACCCAATGTTAGCGAATAAAATCTGACTAATTCCATTAAAGAATAAATGTAAGACTAATTAACAAAGAGTTAGAGCATCATCAGAATAGAATACATCGGATAAGCCAAACAACCAACTTGGATTCATTCCATATAAATGACAAAATCAAACTAAAATCGACTCTCAAACGAACTAACGATTTTATTTAAAAAACATGATTCAATGTTCTGATAGAAAAATAAAAATTTATTAAAATAAATCTTATATTTAAAAGAAGTATACCTTTCTCCAACTACTTGTGATGTGGATGCCAGAAAAATTAGCATATGCTCATTAATTAATCTATTAGTAAATCATAAAAGAAAAAAAAAAGAAAATATCGTATATTATGTATAAAAATCAATGTTTGAAAATTCTGATCAAATCACTTTTCATAACCAAAAAGCTATATATAGGAGCATCACCCAATTCTTTTCTAGACCAGAATAGATTATAAGACTATCCTTTAGTCTTATATAGATCAAAGAAACTTACGCATGAAATAATCAGTTCACCCAATTTCTGGCATTGATAGTGACGACACGAAATAATCAGTTCACCATATTTAACCTAAAATTATCATGTAGAATGGCTTTTTTTTTTTTTAATGATTAGTAGATGTCGAGACCAAAAAGAAACAAGAAACAATAACAAGGTTACAGCTTGTCCGGAAACCTTAAAACGACGACATCCTTTTGTTTTATAAAAGACCTTATCACATGTGCTTCCACGTTTCTTGCACAGCCATTCAACCCAATGTTAGCGAATAAAATCTGACTAGTTCCACTAAAGAATAAATGTAAGGCTAATTAACGAAGAGTTAGAGTATCATCAGAATAGAATACATCGGATAAGTCAAACAACCAACTTGGATTCATCCATATAAATGACAAAATCAAACTAAAATCGACTCGCAAACGAACTAAAGATTTTATTTAAAAAACATGATTCAATGTTCTGGTAGAAAAATAAAAATTTATTAATAAATTTTATATATAAAAGAAGTTGAAGGAATTTGTACAGGTTTAATCAAATTAAACAGCCCTAGAACAACTCTAAGTCACGGATCTATGCCAATTGAATCTATATCAGATCTCGAATATACCTGGAGATAAAGCAGCGGAAGATGATCAGCTACAACGAGATTAGGAGCGCCTCAAGTGCTGCGCCTCTACAGAAGTCCACACGCACAACACTGGACGACAGGGATGCTAGTGCCTTCGCGAACGGTTCGCCTTAGGTTTCTCTCTGCGTTTCTGTGACGGCCAGGAACTTCTGATATTTTCAAGTCGTGCCCTATATCCTAATATAGGCGACTTACCGAAACCTAGTTGACCGACGGACCAAACGATTTGATTTCAATTAAATTAAAATCCGGTTCTTTGATCCTGAGTGGTGTCGATCGACACTCACCTTTGGTGTCGATCGAACCCTCACAGAAAAACGATATCGACGTATATCTCATATACATTGATCATGATCATTACTCTAATGATCAAACCCAATTTATTATCCAGTTTGCTTAGGTGTGTAACCCTATAGGATCATATGATAATGGTAATGAGTTCATAACTCATAAGTTATAAGCGGCTTCTAGCAAAACATTATAACCATCCAATATCATATGATTGTCTTATCTCGACATCACGACTCTACTAGAGTAAATACAAGTATGATTTCAACATTCCCTTCAGTCTCCCACTTGTACTGAATCAACTATTCCCATAATCTCTTTGTCTCTATATCTCGATCTGGCATAAGGCAAGGACTCGTGTCATCCTTAATCAACCAAACCATGTTTATCGAACTCCGATTTATACTGATAAAGACAAACGATTGACATTCAATCCATTTGAGCGCGGCCACGCATTTCCAGTATCAAATCTTCGATAGGCCCAGATATCTATCTCCCGTTATATGGGAGGGACAAATTCCATCTGTTCCATCCCTGTTCCCTACACACTTCATAATATGCCCATCAATGCCTTTATAGTCACCAGTTACGGCTGACGTTTGACAAAGTCAAAACATACCAATTCATATGCAAGAAAACATGATGAACTCAGGTCTAAGGACTATACTCTATAGTCGTAATGAGAAACTCTTATGACACTCATATAACAATCTTGTAGAGTTCTCATTAGCGGGTCATGTCCGATCATGTGTTCTCTAACACATATCTATGTGATTGACTTTAATACTCCTATTAATGACTCCATGAAACTTAGTCATCAGTCACCTCACATACTAGTCTCACGCGGTTATTAATGTCCAACTTTAATAACTCGACTATGGACACAAATAATTTATGTCATCTATCACTTATAGAGTTTCATGATCAATCACATATTTGATGATCTATAAGAATGCCACAAATTAACCTTTTGGACAATTATTTAATAACACCATTAATAATACTGAAACAATTCATTAAATAAAACATAACCAATTGTATGTTTACATGAACATCAAACATAAATGTGAACTCCCACTAAAAACAAGATTACTGCTTAAGGAATCTAATGCCTATAGCAGCTGCATGACCTCATGCTTCGGTCGTGGGAGTGGCTTGGTCAAAGGGTCCGACGTTCTCGTCTGTCGAACTCTGCTGATCTTGACGTCACCTCTCTCAATGATATCACGAATCAGATGATATCTCCTCTCAATGTGTTTGCATTTCTGGTGTGATATGGGCTCCTTAGCCTGAGCTATGGCCCCATTGTTGTCACAAAACAATGCCACAGGCTCCGAAATGCTAGGAATCACACCAAGCTCAATAATGAACTTCCTAATCCAAATAGCCTCCTTTGCCGCTTCCGAAGCAGCGATGTATTCAGCCTCGGTCGTTGAATCCGCCACGGTGCTCTGCTTGGAACTCTTCCAACTAACTGCACCTCCATTTAGACAGAAGACGTAACCAGACTGAGATCAGAAATCGTCTTTATCTGTCTGAAAACTGGCGTCCGTATAACCACTCACTACAAGCTCATCACTTCCTCCGTACACTAAGAACTTATCCTTAGTATTTCTCAAATACTTCAGGATTGTCTTGACAGAAGTCCAGTGACTCTCACCGGGATCCGAATGATATCGACTCGTCATGCTTAACGCACAAGGAACATCTGGACGAGTACAAAGCATGGCATACATAATAGATCCTATCGCAGAAGCAAAAGGAATCCTACTCATGCGCTCTTGCTCAGCAGGTGTCGAAGGACACTGCTTCTTGCTGAGAGTAATGCCATGAGACATCGGAAGCAAGCCCTTCTTGGAATCATGCATGTTGAACCTGTGTAGAACCTTATCAATATAAGTGTCCTGGCATAGTCCAATCAGCCTCTTTGATCTATCTCTATAGATCCTTATTCCAAGAATATAGGCGGCTTCGCCCATGTCTTTCATCGAGAAACAACTTCCTAGCCAGTCCTTTACTGACTGAAGTAGCGGAATATCATCTCCAATGAGAAGTATGTCGTCTACATACAGTAAGAGAAATGCAACTGCGCTCCCACTAGTCTTCTTGTAAACGCAAGGTTCCTCTTCGTTTCTGATGAAGCTAAACTCTTTAACTGCTTCATCAAAACGAAGGTTCCAACTCCGAGATTCTTGCTTCAATCCATAGATGGATTTATGAAGCTTGCATACCTTCCCAGCAGCATTAGGATCAATGAAACCTGGAGGTTGTGTCATGTACACATCCTCTTCCAAAATCCCGTTAAGGAAAGCTGTTTTCACATTCATTTGCCAAATCTCATAATCATGATGAGCGGCTGTTGCTAGGAGAATCCGAATAGATTTAAGCATAACGACTGAGGAATAGGTTTCATCATAGTCAACACCTTGAATTTGTTTGAAACCTTTCGCCACCAACCTAGCTTTGTAAATCTGAACGTTTCCATCCACATCGATCTTCTTCTTGAAGACCCATTTACACTCAATGGCTTTTACACCATCAGGTAAATCACCCAAAGTCCATACTTGGTTTTGTGACATGGAACCCATTTCGGATTCTGCGGCCTTAAGCCACTTTTCGTAGTTAGGGCCCATCATAGCTTCTTCGAAAGTCGCAGGTTCGTCACTGTCTATGATTCAAAGATCATGACAATTAGTCACAAGAAATCCATATCTCTCGGGCTCGTGACGAATCCTTTCGGATCTGCGAACTTCAGGCATCACAGGCTCGGGCTCTACAACTCTTTGTAGACCCAGCCTCTGCTCTTCCTCAACAAGATGAGCAGGCTCCTGTGATTCTCGAACATCTTCGAGTTGTACTTTAGTCCCACTGTTCTTCTTGGAAAGAAATTCTCTTTCAAGAAAGACACAGTTCTTAGCAACAAACACCTTGTTCTCAGAACGGTTGTAAAAGTAGTAAGCCTTGGTTTCCTTAGGATAACCAACGAAGTAGCATTTATCAGATTTGGGTGCAAGCTTATCAGATATCAACCGCTTGACATAAGCTTCACAACCCCAAATTTTAAGAAAAGACAAACTTGGAACTTTTCCAGTCCACATCTCATATGGCGTCTTTTCAACTGATTTTGATGGAAATCTGTTTAGCGTAAACGCAGACGTTTTTAGAGCGTATCCCCAAAAGGATAATGGAAGATCTACTTGACTCGTCATCGATCGGACCATATCTAATAAAGTTCGATTCCTCCTTTCAGACACACCGTTTCACTGAGGTGTTCCAGGAGGAGTGAGTTGTGAAACAATTCCACAACTACTCAGATGATCACTGAACTCTTGGCTTAAGTATTCACCTCCACGATCTGATCGAAGAGCTTTGATACTTTTGCCAAGTTGGTTCTGCACTTCATTCTGGAACTCCTTGAACTTTTCAAAGGATTCCGATTTATGTCTCATTAAATAGACATAACCAAATCTACTGAAGTCATCAGTAAACGTGATGAAGTACTGAAAATTTTCCTCTAACACTAACACTCATTGGACCACATACATCGGTATGTATAAGGCCCAATAGGTCACCGGCCCTTTCATTAAATTTGTTGAAAGGGGACTTTGTCATTTTGCCCAATAAGCAGGATTCACATTTCTCAAATGATTCAAAATCAAATGAGTCTAAAAGCCCATCGTTATGAAGCTTCTGAATCCTTTTCTCATTGATGTGGCCCAAACGACAATGCCAGAGAAAAGTGGGGTTCGAGTCATTGGTTCTTAACCGTTTGGTACTTATGTTATAGACAGGCATTGATTGGTTAAGAATATAAAGCCCATTCTCTAATGGAGCGCTACCATAAAACATTTCATTACGATCAAAAGAACAACACTTGTTTTTAATCGAAAAATGAAAATCTTCTAAATCCAAAACAGAAATAGAAATGATGTTTCTGCTTATAGCAGGTACATAGTAGCAATTATTTAATTCTAAAACCAAGCCTGACGGCAGAGACAAATGATAAGTTCATACGACTAATGCAGCAACTCTTGCTCCATTCCCAACGCGCAGGTCCACTTGTCCTTTTTCCAGCGTTCTACTGTTGCTTAGACCCTGCATATTCGTACAAATATGAGCGCCATAGCCGGCATCCAATACCCAAGAGTTAGAACCTGAAGTAGTAACATTTACTTCTATAACATAAATACCTGGAGAAGTCGTTTCAAACGTCTTCTTAGAGTTCTTTAGATCTCCCAGATACTCTTTGCAATTTCTCTTCCAATGCCCAGACTTATTGCAGTAATGGCATTTATCAGCATCAGTAGGGCCGTGTTTGGGCTTGGAAGAGGCCTCAGGCTTATCCTGATTCTCAATCTGGATTGCCTTAGCTTTTCCTTTGCCCTTAGCGGGTTTCTTAAACCTTTTACCCCCTTGTATCAAAAGTACATTAGGAGTGCCCTTCTTGATGTTTTTCTCAGCTGTCTTGAGCATGCCATGCATTTCAGTCAAAGTCTTTGTCATGGTGTTCATGTAATAGTTCATGATAAACTGATCAAAGCTTGACGGCAACGACTGCAGAATGATGTCCGTAGCCAACTCTTGGCTAAGAGGACAACCCAGTTTTGCCAGGTTATCAATATAACCCATCATCTTGATGACATGTGGGCTAACTGGACCATCCTTTGGTAGCTTGCATTCAATGAGAGATTTAACCGTCTGGTATCTCTCAGTTCGTGCTTGCTCCTGAAACATGCCTTTCAGGCTAGTGATCATCTCGTTCTCGTATTGCTTCTGCAAGTCCGAGTTCATGGTAGCCAGCATGAGACAACTCACATCGACCACATCATTAGAATGCTTCTCCCAAGCATTCTTCTCAGCGTGTCCGGCATTGGGTTTTGGTTTCTCAAGGAGAGCCTTCTCAAGGACATATTCCTTTTTCTCCTGTTTGAGAACAATTCTCAAGTTCCGATACCATTCAAGGAAGTTCGATCCATTAAGCTTGTCTTTCTCAAGGACGGATCGAAGCGAGAATGTGTTGGAGTGATTGGAGGCAGACATAGCTGAAAATACACAAAAATGAGAGTTTTAGTTTCGATGTTCAAGAAATGAGAAATCTTAACAATTAAGAAACTCACATTATATTCAAAACAATTTTCCTCAATTGAATATAATGATCCAAGATCCATATTTCACAAAAATTTGAGTGAGCTTTGGCCCATCGCCCAAACTTTAGCTATTTAGGTAAACAACTCTTTGCTAATTATATCATATATAATTCTTGGTCTCGGATTGATATCTTATATCAAATCTAATCCTATATCTCTAGGCCCAAAACTATTTTGATAGCCCAGTTAAGCAAACCAATCTTTTAAGTCACGCAGTAACGATTACAACCTGCCTCACTCGTGTAATTGCGAACACCCTGCTTTGGCAGACCCATCACACAATGAAACGAGCCTTGACAGTTGACAAGATTGGGAAGATATAAAATGCTTAATATTAGTTTTGAGTAACGGAACCTTAAATCTAGTTTATATCACTTATATATTCTAGATATTTCAACTTGTTACATAATTATAAATTTTCTTAAGTTAAACAAGCTAGGAACGCGGATTCTGAACTAGTGTCGATCGACACCAGATCAGTGTCGATCGACACAACTGGTTTGTGTTGACCGACAGACTCCGATCCGGTTCAATCGCGAAAACAATTTAACCGATTAAACCGATCGAACCAATCGCAATAACCGACCGGTGTCGATCGACACTACATTAGTGTCGGTCGATGATATTACGTGTTTTTAACGTATTTTGATTCGTTTTTAGTATTCGGTTTGAGTTTTAATTTGCATCTTTCGTTAGTTTTTCGAGTCTTTTCTATTGTTTTGAGTGTTTTTACAGATTTCATGGAGTTCCGAAGAAGTTTGGCGTTTACGGACATGTTCGAGTCAAGTTAAGACGGAAAAACGAGAAAAGGACCAAACACAAGAGAGCCAAGCAAAGGAACGACCGTTCCTTTCCATGGAACGACCATGGAGAACGATCGTTCCCTCCAAGGAACGGTCGTTCCCTCATCCACCAACCCTGCCGACAAAAACCGAAGATCGATCATTCCATCCCATGCAGCCCGTTCCCTCATTCACCAACCATGCCGACAAAAACTGAGGAACGACCGTTCTCCACAACAGAACGATCGTTCCCCGGCAAAAACACTAAGGAACGACCGTTCTACGAAGGGAACGATCGTTCCCAAGTCCACCTACTTCACCTACTTCGATCGACCATTGGGAACGATCGTTCTACACCAAGAACGACCGTTCCCCGCTTCACCTACTCCCCTTCACCTTGGCCTATATAATGGACTCACAACATCACTCTCAAAACACACCTTCTTCTTCCTCCTCTCTTCTCTAGCTTCAAAGCATAGCTTC
Organism: Isatis tinctoria; assembly: GCA_010577795.1. Lineage (NCBI taxonomy): Eukaryota > Viridiplantae > Streptophyta > Magnoliopsida > Brassicales > Brassicaceae > Isatis > Isatis tinctoria. Next base: position 36,549 of record VHIU01000388.1, on the reverse strand, counting down.
TTCTTCAGTTTTAAGTTTTATGTTTATGCTTTTATTAAGTTTTATTTAGTTTCTTTTAAGCTTTATACATTTATGCTTTAATTAAGTTTTACTTTCAGTTCTTATATTTATGCTTTACTTTCAGTCTTTATATTTATGCTTTACTTTCAGTCTTTATATTTATGCTTTACTTTCAGTCTTTATGTTTATGCTTTAATTAAGTTCTTATAAGTTTATATTCAGCTTTCATTATCTATTCAAGCTTTTATGATGAACTTTATAATCTCTTTGTTTTCTTCTTTAATCATGTCTGAGTAGACCTCTTAGTTAGGTTAAGGTTTGTCAAAGGAATTCATGAGCTTTAGGGTTAAACACAAATAGGCTATTCAAATCAATATCTTCACCCTTGTTGTTCTTAATGCTTAAATCGAATTGATCACTTGATCTTATGAAATTTGGTTTAACTTAGACAGCGAGAGTTGCTAGGTTGCTAGAAAGAACATTGGTGAGCAATTTAACCATTACCTGCGAGAGTAGATGTATTGAGAATTGTGAACATATTAAACCTATCCTTAATGCTTGTCTACGATTTCTAGTACCAGCGAGAGTTAGGATTTTTAGGTTGATAGACAAAGATATTGGTACCACGAGAGTGGATTGATATTATCTTAGTGTTTAAGTTCTAGATTTATGCTTAATCATTGCCAGAATAGTTGTTTGATCCGTTGCACTGAATCTCCTGCGATATTCCTTGACCTAACGCTTGTTTAATATTATCTTACAACCGATTTCGCTTTCATTACTTGTTACTTACAAAAACCAAAAACATATTGAATTGTCTTAGCTTTTGATTTAGCTCAATATATCAAAGTGTGAAAACTGGTCTTCGTGGGATCGACCCCTAAATACTACTTCGTATGCTGTGCACTTGCAGTAGGAAATAAGGGTTTAAAACTCGTGTATCAAGTTTTTGGCGCCGTTGCCGGGGACCAAATTTTTCGCCTTTGGTTTACGGCTGAATTATCAGACTAAGAACTTTACTAAACTCGTTTTCTTTTCTTCTTTGTTTTTGTGTTTCAGGTGCATGTCCCCAAGGAGCACAAGGAGCAGAAACAACGAGGATCTTGTTAACTTATCAAACGAGGAGTTAGCAAGAGCAGAACGAGGGAACAGGCAGAGACGTAACATACCTGTTCCGGAACCAGAAACAACTGACACCGCCAACTCAGATATGGGCGGACAAGCAGACATCGCAGCTCAGCTTCTACAACTTCAGACAGCCATGGAGCAGCTTCGCATGCAACAGGAGAGGCAACTCATTGCACAACCTGCCTTCGGAGACAAAGATGCGGCTCACACATACTATCAGGATCGATCTGCGATCGTTACCCCGACCATCCAGAGGCAAGATTACGAAATCAAACCTCAAATGATCGGCCTCGTGAAGCAACACTTGTTCCACGGTCTGCCTGCTGAGATTCCGATGGATCACATCGAGAACTTTGAAGAGATCTGTAGCACAACCGGCTCCAATGGTGTGCATCCAGATTTCCTGAAGTGCAAGCTTTTCCCTTTCTCTCTTACGGGAAAAGCATCACGGTGGTTAAAATCTTTACCACCAGGCTCTCTACCGACTTGGGCTAGTGCACGAGCAGCCTTCTTGGATAAGTTCTACACGAAATCCAAGACCGCAGCCTTGAGGAACAAGATCTCCTCATTCGAGCAACAGTCCGGCGAGTCCTTTAATGAAGCATGGGAGCGGTTTAAGGAGTACAAGCGCGAGTGCCCTCACCATGGGTTTAGTGATGAGCAGCTGCTCAGCACCTTCTATGACGGAGTAGATTGGGACTACAGAAATGCCCTGAACGCACCTAGTAACGGTGACTTCTACACTAAGTCAAAAGAAGGAGCTCTGGAGCTGATCGATAACCTAGCCGCAAGTTCCAGCAACAAAAGCCCGGAGTACGACAGGAAGAAGGTCAACAGTGTGGACACCAGGAAGATTGATGAACTCTCGGCCATGGTTAACCTTTTGCTAAAAAAGAACCAGAAGTCAGTCCACTTTGTGGACGAGAATGGGGAAGCACCTATCGCTGAAGCCTATGAGGAAGAAACCGGGAATGATCAGATGGAGGTGAATTATGTGACGGGACAAAGTTTCGGGCAGAACCGCGGTTTCAACAACCAAGGCTTCAACACTCACCTGAACCTGTTCTATAGGAGCACCAATGTGGAGAATCCGCAGGATCAAGTTTATCCTAAGCAAGGAAATCAGCCACAGATGGGTTTTCAGAAGAACCACTCCAACAACTACTCCAACAACTACCAGAACCGGCCATTCGTTCCAAATCAGAACCGTTTCCAAGGAGGAAATCAGCCAAGGCAGCCTTTCACAAACTCGCAGCCCTCATCTTCAGCAACCGGCTCCGAAGACGAGCTGAAGAACATGATGCAGCAGATGATGGCGAGTCAACAAAAGGCGGCAGCAGAGATCAACTCCAAAATTGGCACTATGTATGTTGATCTTAATGGGAAGTATGAGGCTGTACGGACTCACTTGAAGCAGCTTGACACTCAGATTGCACAAACCGCTGAATCAGTTAAGAGGACACAAGGTACTAACACAGAGGTTAACTATGTGAATGAAGACTATGTGGAGAATCAGAGCTTTCAAGCTCATGCGGCTAACGACCAAGACGAGCTGAAGAACATGATGCAACAACTACTGGCGAGTCAGCAAAAGGCAGCATCTGAGATCAATGCTAAGGTTGATACAATGTACATGGACCTCAATGAAAAATATGAAGCTGTATGGATTCATATGAAGCAGCTCGACGTTCAGATTGCACAGACGGCTGAGGCTATCAAGAGGACACCAGGAACTCTGCCTGGAAAGGCTGAAACACCAAGGAGGGATTTCATCAACGCCATTGAATTGAGAAGCGGAAAGACGCTCCACCATACCGCGACCTCAACTTCAAAATCGGCAAAAGGAAAAGGAGTGGCGATAGAGCACCTGCTCGTTACCCCAGAGCACATGCTCCCCCGAGATGCTCCCACCAAACCCGCAGAAAATCTTCCAGTAAGGGTTTATATTCCTAAGGTGCCCTACCCAGTTCCACCTAGAGATCAGAAGGAGATTAAGGCAGTCTTTGTAGAAGCAAGGAGTACACCACCAGCATTGAGGGTATTGCCTAAAGTTGAAGATCCGGGAAAATTCTTGGTCCCATGCTCGATTGCTGGAATGGAATTCAAGGACGCTCTTTGTGATTCCGGGTCTACTGTTAATCTCATGTCAAAGGCGATTGCAGAGAAGCTGAAAACTTATGAGGTAAACCCTAGCCATATGATTCTTCAATTTGCAAACACCTCCTCAACAACATCGTCTGGCAGCATTCACGATCTACCTGTCCGAATAGGGGATTGCCTAGTTCCAACTGATTTTCAGGTTTTGGAGATGAGAGGAGGTTATGGCATGCCCTTACTTCTTGGAAGACCATTCATGGCTACAGTGGGTGCAATCATCGATATGCCGTATAGGCAAGTCTGCTTTTCCAAGATTGACAAGAATGTCTTCTACGAAGCTGTTCCCATAGGAACAACCACACACTCCTCTTGCATATCAGCAGTAGATAAAGAGGAAGCACCCGCTCCAATTTCGCAAGCACCTGCTCCACCACTCGGGAAATTTAGGGAGGAGGCAAAAACGCAAGAAAATGTGCCGTACAAAAAGATTACGGGAGGTCCTCAAATGACTTTGATCCCTCAAGGATATGATGGAAACTCGGTTGACTACAAGGTCAAGTGCAAAGGTCGTCCTAAACCTTTCTCTACAGTTAGAGCTATTCTTCCATCAGAGTTGAAAGAGAAGGATATCGGTGTTGTGAATGGAATGCTGAGTAGAGTTCTGAACATAAGGATGTCTGATTTCGGAGCCTGTTTTGGAGCAAGCTCCCAAACCAAGCCTCACTGATACATGGCACCAACGTCAAGCTTAGCGACGTAAAACAAGCGCTTTCGTGGGAGGCAACCCACCAGGTAACATGTAAATAGCGTGAATTTTTTTCATTCTTGTTTTATTTACGTTTCTTGTTTTGTTTGAGATTTATTTCAGGTTTTTATTAAGTGTTCGAGAAACCGCTCTGCTGGGAGTGAAGAGAACGGTCGTTCTATAAAAAGAACGGTCGTTCTACATGTCAGAACGATCGATCCCGAAGGAAGAACGGTCGTTCTATAAACAATCCGTCTTCTCGCATTTCACGATGGAACGAGCGTTCCCTGCCTAGAACGGTCGTTCGCCACACTTATCCACGACGGAACGATCGTTCCGGGGTGAGAACGATCGTTCCCAGGTTCGATTTCTTCCCCAAATTCGAATCTAAACCGATTTTCAACTTGTTTTAAACCGAAAAACACGATTTTTAACTGAAGGAACGATCGATTTGTCTCATAAAACTCATCTTCATCGTTCTTCACTCTTGTTCTTCCTCTTGAAACAAAACCTAGAAAATCTTAAATCAATCATAACTCTCTCAATTTTTTGGGGATTTTATCGATTCTTGGTGCTAATCCCATCGATTTTTCAAGCTCTTTCTTATTTTGGCAACCATTCACACGATTAACAAAGGTATGAGTTCGAAATTCTATGGAACCAAATCGCCTTTGATGAAGAAAAATTGCTTGTCTCTTGTGTCCATTGTTGTTTGATGGTGAAATATTGCTAGATTCTTGTCTAGGATGGATATAGGAACTTGATTTTAGGTTGAATTGATGGTTTCATAAGAAAAATCGAATTTGGGTTTTGGTTGTTCGAACAAATCCGACCGAATTGAAAAAAAAGAGTTGTGCATTCAAATTCAGTGCTTTGAAGAAGATTGATTCTTGTTTATAATGATATATGAACTCATATTTGCCAAATGCTTGATGAATTTCCCATGAAAAGTAACTCATGAAATTTTTTTGTGCAAATTTGCTAAAATGGATCGAAATTTGTCGGTTTTGTAGGATGAGCGAAGTTCAACGAGAAGTGGGAAGCTCGAGCAACACGAGCAGGAAGCGTAAGACAGCGTATGATAAGAACCCGCTCAACAGACCCATAACCGGAAGGTGGGACGCATACGACACCAAGTATTTGGCGGACTTGCGCCAAACAAAACTTATGCCAAACCGGTTGGGCAGTGAGGCTACATTGGAGGTGTTGGGTCTGAAAGAGGATGTAGAGACTGTGTTCGAGAACATTGGGTTCGGACGGCTGTGGAAGATCAACGAGCCCATCTATCCGAAGTTCGTGAAGGAGTTCCTCGCGACTTGCCGCCTCACCTACGCCAATCCCGAAAAACCGAAGGCGAGTGAGGGTACTCTCACATTCTTCCTCAACAAGAAGCACTACGAGTACAGCCTCTTCGAGATTTGCGATGTGTATGGCTTCCAGAAAGGAGAAGACGTCAAGTTCTCCAAGTTCAGAAAAGAAGATGCGGATGAGTTCTGGGCGATCATTGCTAGTGGGCAGTATATTCCGCGAAACGCTAAGATAACCGCTATCAGGAATCCGGTTTTGAGAGTTGTGGTAAAGATCATCAGCAACACCTTCTTCTGCAAGAAGGAATCGGGAGCTGTACGAGATGATGAGTTATGGATGCTCTTCTATGGAGTGAGGCATCTCATCCCGTTGTACGCAGAGACGGACGGACCTACCGAGAACTACACTGCTGTGTTGTGTGATATGTTGGTGAAGATCAAGACGAGGCCTCCGAAGATACTATATGTAAGCAACATCCTCACACCTATCTTCCGACACACGCAGGTTGACCTGTCCGGGGAGGAAGTTCTGAACAAATGGGAGAGCGTTGACATCGACCATCTCATCCGTTGCACAGTCCTCAACAAGAAGGACGTCTACCAGTTCTATGGGCGCGACGGAGTGGCCCGTTTTTGTAGACTCCCAAACAGAGGTATCACTGCTCTCATTGATCAGGACAGTTTGGAGTTTGATGTTGGTCAGGAGTTTTTGATAGCAGATCCGGCGGGGCAAGTCGCACAAGTTTCGCGACCTCGCAAGATACATCGACCACTGCGCGCACGCCAGCCTGACGAAGAGAGTGATGATGAGATGGCGGAGGGTGGAGATGATATCGAAGAAGAAGAAGAATCACAGCCACGACAACTCCTCCCACACAGCGCTGACAGATACCGCTTGCCGCCGAGCCCTCCAGCAGATGACACCGCGCAACAACTCCAGTGGATCATCAAATCACAAAAGAAGAACAACTCGATGATGAGGAAGATCTGGGGAGCGATCCAAAAGATTAGACCTTGTTCTTGTGCCTCAGGTTCGCAGACACGAGGAGATGACAGCGACGTCTCCAGCGATGGCCATGAGAGGAGGACCAAAGCGAGACAAGATCGGTTGAGCGAATGACGGATAGAGAGCAGCACCGATAGCTCCACCAGCGACCACTGAGCTGTGGTTATTTCTATCACCTTTGTTATATCCATTTTTATTTTAAACACTTTTTATTTTTATTTATGACTTTGCGAATTTCTCTTTCAGTTTTGTTTAAACCGGGACGGTTAAAAACAAGTCTGGGGGAGGGATTTATTTGTGTACTAACGTTGTGTTTTATTGATGTTTATTTCTTATGTTTTATTTTCGTGTGTTTAGATTTTCTAAAACAAAAAAAAAATATATATATTTCTTATGTTTTATTTTGGTGTGTTTAGATTTTCAAAAAAAAAAACCAAAAAAAAAAAATAATAATTTTTCGAGTCAAAACTCTATGTGATTTTGTTAAAATTTTTGGAATTGCAACATGTTCAATGTCATTACCTTAGGACTGTTTAGCATTGTTTGAGGATAGTTTGGAAACGCAGAAAAATCCATAACTTGATCATTTAGTGAATTTCTCAAATCATCTGAACTTAATCAAATTATTAGAACTTAATATGGACTTAATTTATCTCACTTAGGGGGTTGATAATCATGTATTGGATTTTACATTTGGAGTTTTCTTTGCATCATTTCTACCAATCTTTGCTAACTCCAAATGGCTAGACTTATCTTAGTCTAGTACCACACCCTTACCATTTCCATGTTGAAACCCACTTTTCTTCGTATACTGTCATTGCATTCATGTGCAAAAACTATGGAGTATACGGACCGACACAACTTTTCTTTAGGACTGTGTCTAGATAGGTGGTCTATTTCTGATTAAACTCATGGGATGTGTCTAGAAATGTGATCTCTCTCGTTGAATATATTCATTGAAAATTTTCGTTTCAAAAGAGGGTGAACTTTTAAAAAGGGTAGAAGATTTTATTCACATTCAAGAAATAAGCTTACATTGTTAAAATTCTTTTGATGCAGATCTTAGAGACTAACCGGTTCCATTCTCCGATATGTAAAAATTAAAAAAGAAAAAAAAAAAATATATATATATATATATATAAAACAGAAGGAACCGGGAAAGTCGTCAAGGTAATATCTTTAAATTTCATGAAACGTTAAGAGAAATCATGTTCTTGTTTGTGACTCAGTTAAAAAAGGGTAGAAGGATTAGAGTTAAGGAGAGTTGTGTACCTCCTAATTGGTATGTGTCTCACGGTGATTTTGCATAATGATTTGCATCTGTTTATATTGCTAAAAGAAACCGAAACACTTGAGCCACCAAATACCAACCTTGATACCTGGACCATAACGTGTTAGATATTCCCTTTGTGAGAGTACACGCATTTGATAATGAATGTTAAATATTGAGTTCTGCTTGATCATGAGATTTCACTCATTTACTACGGTTATGGAGAAGTACAATGAAGTACGGTTTGATCTGAACTTTGTGAATGCGGTTTACGGGCAATTGAGGAACGACCGTTCTCCACAACAGAACGTTCGTTCCCCGGCAAAAACACTAAGGAACGACCGTTCTACGAAGGGAACGATCGTTCCCCAGTCCACCTACTTCACCTACTTCGATCGACCATTGGGAACGATCGTTCTACACCAAGAACGACCGTTCCCCGCTTCACCTACTCACCTTCACCTTGGCCTATATAATGGACTCACAACATCACTCTCAAAACACACCTTCTTCTTCCTCCTCTCTTCTCTAGCTTCAAAGCATAGCTTCTTCTTCAGTTTTAAGTTTTATGTTTATGCTTTTATTAAGTTTTATTAGTTTCTTTTAAGCTTTATACATTTATGCTTTAATTAAGTTTTACTTTCAGTTCTTATATTTATGCTTTACTTTCAGTCTTTATATTATGCTTTACTTTCAGTCTTTATATTTATGCTTTACTTTCAGTCTTTATGTTTATGCTTTAATTAAGTTCTTATAAGTTTATATTCAGCTTTCATTATCTATTCAAGCTTTTATGATGAACTTTATAATCTCTTTGTTTTCTTCTTTAATCATGTCTGAGTAGACCTCTTAGTTAGGTTAAGGTTTGTCAAAGGAATTCATGAGCTTTAGGGTTAAACACAAATAGGCTATTCAAATCAATATCTTCACCCTTGTTGTTCTTAATGCTTAGATCGAATTGATCACTTGATCTTATGAAATTTGGTTTAACTTAGACAGCGAGAGTTGCTAGGTTGCTAGAAAGAACATTGGTGAGCAATTTAACCATTACCTGCGAGAGTAGATGTATTAAGAATTGTGAACATATTAAACCTATCCTTAATGCTTGTCTACGATTTCTAGTACCAGCGAGAGTTAGGATTTCTAGGTTGATAGACAAAGATATTGGTACCACGAGAGTGGATTGATATTATCTTAGTGTTTAAGTTCTAGATTTATGCTTAATCATTGCCAGAATAGTTGTTTGATCCGTTGCTCTGAATCTCCTGCGATATTCCTTGACCTAACGCTTGTTTAATATTATCTTACAACCGATTTCGCTTTCATTACTTGTTACTTACAAAAACCAAAAACATATTGAATTGTCTTAGCTTTTGATTTAGCTCAATATATCAAAGTGTGAAAACTGGTCTTCGTGGGATCGACCCCTAAATACTACTTTGTATGCTGTGCACTTGCAGTAGGAAATAAGGGTTTAAAACTCGTGTATCAGTCGACACCAACCGAATCGGATCAAAAGACGATAACCGATTTACCGCTTGAACCGATCGCGATAACCCGGTCCAATCCAATTGAACCAATCGCGATAAACCGAGTGGTGTCGATCGACACCAGTGGTTTGAGGAAACACGATCTTCGATCGTGACCTAAAGGATTCACGCGGAAACCCGATCGGTCGACACTCACTTGGTGTCGATCGACACCTGTTTCGCACAAACCCTAGTGGTGTCGATCGACACCAGATTGGTGTCGGCCGACACTGAAGAACCCTGAACGGCGTTCTTCTTCAAAACGATTTTTGAACAGGTGGATCTTAAACATGCATATATATTATCAAATAATACCAATTTGAATTCAAATAATTCAACAATATGCAACAGATTCAATAGAAACACTAGGCTCTGATACCACTGAAGGAATTTGTACAGGTTTTAATCAAATTAAACAGCCCTAGAACAAACTCTAAGCCACGGATCTTATGCCAATTGAATCTATATCAGATCTCGAATATACCTGGAGATAAAGCAGCGGAAGATGATCAGGTACAACGAGATTAGGAGCGCCTCAAGTGCTGCGCCTCTACAGAAGTCCACACGCACACAAACTGGACGACAGGGATGCTAGTGCCTTCGCGAACGGTTCGCCTTAGGGTTCTCTCTGCGTTTCTGTGACGGCCAGGAACTTCTGATATGTTTCAAGTCATGCCCTATATCCTATATATAGGCGACTTACCGAAACCTAGTTGACCGACGGACCAAACCGATTTGATTTCAATTAAACTAAATCCGGTTCTTTGATCCCGAGTGGTGTCGATCGACACTCACCTTTGGTGTCGATCGACACCCTCACAGAAAAACTATATCGACGTATATCTCATATAAATTGATCATGATCATTACTCAAATGATCAAACCCAATTTATATTATCCAGTTTGCTTAGGTGTGTAACCCTATAGGATCATATGATAATGGTAATGAGTTCATAACTCATAAGTTATAAGCGGCTTCTAGCAAAACATTATAACCATTCAATATCATATGATTGTCTTATCTCGACATCACGACTCTACTAGAGTAAATACAAGTATGATTTCAGGACATTCCCTTCAGAAGTATACCCTTCTCCAACTAGTTGTCATATGGATGGCAGAAAAATTAGCTTAATTTATCTAAACCAAATTGTTTGATTTAGTAAATTATAATATTTAAAAATATAACTATAATAAATATTAGAAAATAAATATATACTCATGCATCAAAATGATATACATAAATCTAAGGAAACTGTAAATATTGATTTCATTTAATTATTTTTCAGTAACTAAAATTTTAAATTATATAACAATAGATAAATATAATCTTTTATAATAATGTTTAAAGATAATTAGTTTATAACTGATTAAGTCTAATCAAAAGTCTGTTTTATATATAGAGAAATCATTAAGTCGAAAAGAAAATCAAATCCAACGATTATATATAAGATTATACAAATTTTAAAAATAAAAACTGCCCGCGAATGTCGCAGGTATTTATCTAGTATAATTAAAACCAAATTAGATAGAAATAGAGATGTCAATATAGGACCGCGCCCGCGGGCCAAGCCCAAATAGATAGATCAAGTTACAGAAAAAAAATACAGAAAGGGGAAATTATTTTTTGGAAAACTCAACATTCGTAACATTACATGAAATTTTACTTAATTTTCTACGTTTTTCCATTTTATAGACGTTTATTCTAAACATCAATACAAACAGATCAATGCTTGAAAACAAAAACATTCAGGACCTATGGAAAGGACCTATGGAGCAGTAGCCAGTAGCCACCATGACTGAACATATTGATCAGACCGCCAATGATTAAGTGGCTTTATTCTGCTTGGTTACTGAGTTACATTCCAAAATAGTCTCAAGCCAAATGTATCACACATACCGACATCCGGAGTATGAGCAGGTGCTATTGGAAATGGTTTGACAGTAAACGCTGGTGAAATCTTAGTCATAAAATGTCTAGAAAAACCTTCGGGTTAAATTGATCTATTAATGACTAAGAAAATGATAACGTCGTGGAATCACCACTGGGTTAAATTAGTGACGTGCATTAAAATAATCTTCAGTCAGATAGAGATGTAACAGACAATGTTAGAAGAGTTGTGGACCAAAAACCCTGAAGATTAATGAAAATAAAAATAGTTATAATATCGGCCGAATGAATCACGTGCGTTAAAATACTCTTTAGTCAGACAGAGTGACAGACCACGAAATGTCACGTTAACTTCTCCCTTAAAGAAATCTAAAAATCAGGCAATATGACCTCCTCTCCTTAAAGAAATCTCAAGTCTCCAACTCTATAAATAGTAAGACGACGGATCAAATCTCCATATCTCACATTCATATATCACTAACAATGGCTCGTCTCCTGCTCTTTGTCCTCCTCATCGCCACTATCTCTACCGTTGCATTGGCCGTAAGTCTCCCATATCTCATCATCGTTCATAGAATATGACTCTTTTTTATGTAGCGACCTTAGTTTTAAACTATTTGTCTATAATCCTGGGTTCCTTCGGGATACATTTTTTTCTTGATTTCGTAGGAAACATGCCGCTACACGATCAAAACCAAAACCGGAACGAGAAGTGATTCCGGCACAGATTCGGTCATAGGGGTTATAATCGCAGACAAAGACGGAAAGTACCTTGAAATAAAAAACCTAGAGACATGGGGTGGGAAAATGCCACCAGGTCACGACTACTTCGAGAATGGTAATCTGGACGTTTTCGTTGGGAAGGAGGAGTGTCTTCCGAATCCAGTATGTTTTTTGACTCTGAAGTCTGACGGCTCCAAATACAAGCCCGGCTGGTATGTTGAGTACGTGGACGTAGAAACCGCTAAAGTTGGATCTCCGAGCCAGCGTCAACACTTCCGTCTGGAGCAATGGCTTGCCAGGGATGAGCCACCATTTGAGCTAACTACTGAAAGGAACAACTGCCCGGATAGTTTGGGGTTTGAGATCCGCAAGAGTCTCTATTCTATCATATGAATCAATGAATGAACGAATGTGTCTTGTGATTTGATTGCAATTATGGCAATACAATAAAGCTGTCATCGTGTGAGCCTGGGATGGCAATGATGTAATGTGTTTTAATTTGTTTTGCATGTATTTGAATTTGTCCTTTCGATGTTTAACTTTTAAGTGTTCTCTTCCCGTCACTGAATCTTTTAAGTTTGCAAATATTTGAATTGGTCTGCATGATCAGATCTTTAATTTGCTCTCTGTCGGATCTCTTAAACCAAAAAGAAACATTCATTTCACAATGGCAACAACAGGTGGGATATTTCATTTTGGAAACGCTCTTTTCTCTCCACCGTGTTGTTTGTCCTAACTTTGACGAACACAAATCGGTAACCCTAAATTTATCAATATTATTTCTTTCATTACAACAAAATTCAGATCATATCACTTTTCATAACCAAAAAGCTATATATATGTGAGAGCCGAAACACACACTGTCAAAACTTATATTTAATGGGGGCTCGAAAATTCTATTTATAAAGAACTAAAGGACCGAAAATGCAAAAAAGATGAAAAGGGAGATTTTATTGATATTTTCCGAAAGTACAAGGGAAAATAGCAAAAGCTGAATAGTCTTAAATTGCTAAAACTCCTAATACTCGGATCTGAGATGGATTTAACCTTTACATGAGCGTACATATATATACTGACAATCCTAGGAGGCTAAGACTTCAGATTTCCGATGTGGGACCTTGTCCTTCGCTCCCAGCCGCCGACTTAAGCTTTTTGGGCCCGATTTCCGGCCCGAGAGTCTTTCTTGATCCATCTGCGCATTCTGACCCAAATCTGGCCCGCCGGTGAATAGTGATCCGTGAATAGTAAACCGGTGAATAGTAATCCGAATCTCGGTTTATGCTTAATTCGATTTTTCGGTTAACTTTGTCTCGGGATGAATAGTGTTTTTAACGGTTTTTCCCGCGTGAATAGTGTTCCGAGCGTTTTATGACTTCCGAGATTTGAACCGCCCGTTTTTTATTTGAACTTCCAGCCGCCGGTTTCAGTATTGATGGCCAGCCGCCGGTTCCTTTGGCTTGTATGCTCGGCGACTGGTCCACGGCTGGCTGGACGTTCGTCTCGGTCTTTCGGGGAACGTTTATGGACGTCTTTGAGGTCAGAACATGCAAACGGATGATCTCCGGGTCGGTCCGGGCATTGAGTTACGTTTGACGGTCGGTCGACTGGACGATGTTCGGATGAGGAGTCTCGACTCGAGAAATGATCGTGGACATGTGATGAAGACCTGGCGGCTGGGACAAGTGCCAGCCGCCGGCCACGGACGAGGGGAGATCCGGCGGCTGGCCTCATCCCAGCCGCCGGCCACGGACGAGGGGAGATCCGGCGGCTGGCTTCATCCCAGCCGCCGGCCACGGACGAGGGGAGATCCAGCGGCTGGCTTCATCCCAGCCGCCGGCCACGGATGAGGGGAGATCCGGCGGCTGGCTTCATCCCAGCCGCCGACCACGGACGAGGGGAGATCCGGCGGCTGGCTTCATCCCAGCCGCCGGCCACGGACGAAGGGAGATCCGGCGGCTGGCCTCATCCCAGCCGCCGGCCACGGACGAGGGGAGATCCGGCGGCTGGCACTTGTCCCAGCCGCCGGCCGTTGGTGAAAGAGGACCCGGCGGCGGCCATGTCCCAGCCACCGGTTGGCTTCCTTGGACGGATCGTGGGCAGTTTGCCTTAGCTCGTTCGTTCCATGTTCGGGATAGGTTTCATTTGGTCTTGTCCGTCCCATGTTCGGATGAAGAAGACCCGGCGGCTGGCACTCATCCCAGCCGCCGGCCTTGGGTGGAGAAGACCCGACGGCTGGCACTCATCCCAGCCGCCGGTTCGTGCCTTGGACGGGTCGTGGGCAGTTTGCCTTAGCTTGCCCGTTCCAAGTTCGTGATTTGATCTCGACCTTGACTTCTCGTTCCGTCAATCTTCGAGGAGGGGATTTCGACCCCAACAGTTAGCCCCCCAGCTCTTCGTTCTCGTAGTCCAGGACGATGAGCTTTAAGCTGAGGTTTTATCGGGATTGATTGAAACGGGAAGGCAATGGGTTTTTCCGTACGTCCGTTCATCCGCTTCTCTTTGATGTCTTGTCAGAGTATTGTTCATCATAGAAGTTCGTGCCACGTTTGATATATCAAAGGAGTGGCTTCATTCATTCTTCACATCCCCTTCTCAAGTTTTTTCTTCAAGTCTTTTCTTTGAAAATCTTTTTCTTTAGCAATGGCTGGTGAAGGAGGTTCTCCTTTCGGTCTCAACTTTGATGCAATAATGAACAATCAGTTCGAGTTTGATTTTATGTCCGGGGATCAGGATATGATACTTGTGGAAGACCTGCTGGCCGATGGAGAAGATGCCATTCCACGAGCAGCGCACGGTCCCGAAGGCGTTCCTCAGTGGGAGGCCGGTCCTAGCTATGCTCAAGGAGCGCTCGGTTTTGCGAATGTTCCTCAATGGGAGCCCGAGCCGGCGGCCGGGAGTGATATCAGACCCGAGCCGGCGGCCGGGAATGAGGTCAGGCCCGAGCCGGCGGCCGGGAATGAGGTCAGGCCCGAGCCGGCGGCCGGGAATGAGGTCAGGACCGAGCCGGCGGCCGGGAGTTCTACGAGTAGGACGTCTGGTTCGAGGAGGGCGGCAGTCTCTAAGAACGCTTCCAGGAGGGCGGCTGGCACAGTAGCCGTATCAAGATGGGCGCTTGGCTCTGGAGGTGCCTTAGAGAGGACGTCCGCTGCTCCTCACGTCGGAATTGATGGCGTTTCACCGAGGACGAGTATAGCACGTGGCGTTTGGACTCCTCCTCAACATGTCGAGGACAACGGTGGGTGGCGCGCATGGCCGTCCCGATCTCTGGTCCCTTCCGAGAGTCATCGTGTTTGGCCAGAGATAGGTAATGACTCGGCCATGTCCGGGGAAGAAATCAGATCGGATCACCCGGAGGTGCCTATCTTCGTGCATCCGGACGTGAAGTCCGAATGTCGCTCTCCTGGTGAGGCTAAAGCCTATTGGGGCGAAGATATTTTCGCTTGGCGGTTTAAGAAGCCTGGACCGTCTACGAGTTATAGATCGATAGCCGAGACATTCAAGCATGGTCCTACTTTGAGCGATCGGGACTCGCTGTCCGAGCTTAGATACGATTTCCGGATTCCGGACAAGATTAAGTTCCGTCTCCCGAAGGATGGGGATAGGATGAACAAGGCACCAGATGGCTATTTTGCCATGTACGAGTCGATGTTCTACGAAGCCTTCCTCTGGTTCCCGATCCCGGGAGCCATTTTTGATTTTCTCGATTTATATGGGGTTGCGATCTCTCAACTTACCCTGGCGCCATGAGGATTTTGATGGGACTTGTAGTCCGTGTGCCGAATGTGGGATCAAGTTGGAGGGTGATCTGATTCGGAATTTCTTTTCGATGAGGAAGGTTTCCAATTCGGATTTCTTCTGCTCAATCAACGTTCGGAGGAACGTGAAGCGTTTCTACACCGGGCTCCGACAGCATTGCAAAGCTTCGCGGCTTGAGTTTTTCTATGTGAAACGCAGCCCGCTTACGGTCGGTCTGACTTCGGCGGCTCAGTTAGGACCGAGTGGAGTTTGCCACGTAAGTGTTTCGTCTTTTTGTGAATTTTTTTCCTATAAGTAGTCCTTGTTCATTTGTTTCATTCTTCATAACTTCATTTCTCACAGCTTTTCTTCTTTTCTCTCTCTAGGTCGTGATCCCTTTGTCCCCAGGATTTCCGGGTTTGAGGATATCGTTACAGAAGTTGATAAGAAGAAAATCGATTGGGAGTGTCCTGACCTTTGGCGCCGTTTTCTTGACGCAAGAGATATTTTAGAAGGACGTGCCCCTCTCAAAGGTCCCGACTTCATTGACCCGCCGGCGACGTACCCGGAATGGCGGGTGTTTGGAACTATCGCAAGCAGAAGTACGGTGAGGCCGGACCGTCCGGAGAGGCGGTCGAGTTTGACCCGGCGGCCGGCTTTGTTCTTCCGCCCGGACCCGACTTCCATGGCGTGCCCGGGGAACAGATTGCTGCTCCTCAGAGTTCAGCTTGTGCCGTCGCTGTGGACAAAGGGAAGGGAGCTTCCAACAGCCCGGACCGTTCGAGGAAGGGCAAAGTGGCTCGGACGGCCGAGGCGTCCGATCATGGTCTTCTTTTCGATGCTCGCAAGGCGGCGGGAGGCGATCCGGCTGAATCCGTTAAGGTTGTGGATTACTTTGGAGCGTTGGCTCCGGCCCCAGCTGTGCCGTTCGATCGTTCGGCGGCTTATGGAGATCTGTCCTCCGGTCTTATGATGGTAACTCCTTTTTCCGTTAGATTCGTTTGGACGCAGTTTGGTCTTTGCTGATATTTGCTTTTCTTTGATTCAGATCGCCACCCGAGCTCATGCAACCCAGGTTGCCTTGGAAGCTTCGGAGAGAGAGTCCCGGAAGAAGGACAAGAAGATCAAGGCTTTAGAAGTGAAGCTTCGGAACGTGGAGAGGCGATCTCAGAAGGAGATTAAGAAAGTGCTCGCGGAAGCTGAGCGGAAATTGGAGCTGGCTCTTAAGAAATGTCGCTGGGACTTGGTGGAGAAGTATCGTCTCCGCATCGAAGGTGCTAAAGCTGCCCTTGCGCCGATGCGTCAGGCGAAGTATGGTGAGACTGCCTTGACCGAGGTCAGCTCGAACCTTGATCTAATCCGGGATATTAAGTCCGGGAAGTCCAAGGTCGAGGTGGAAGAAGGAGAGCTGAAGGCGTCATTAGAGCAGCTCAACGGAGGAGGTTGGGCCGGTTCTTATGATCGGGCTGCTGCCGTTCTCGAGAGCCACTTGGTGTGCTCTCCTGTTTCTCCGTACCAATCTCCGAATGCCGAAGATTTGGATTATGCAGCTCCTACTCCTCTTGTTGAATATGATTAGGCTTTTGGCCTTGTATTATCTGTTTCTGTTGTATCCGGGTCTTTTGACCTTTTTCATTGTATTTGCTTCGTTGTCTGAACTTGGTCACTCATATCTCCTTTCAAGGGGATTTATTATCTATTTGTTTTTGCCTTAGATGTTATGGACTTCTTTGCTTGCTTGCTTCGCTTTTATAGCCTTGATAAAGGAGAAGGCGGCCGGTATGTCTCTCTTCCAAGAGGGCGGCTGGCCCATTTTATAGAATGAAGGGCGGCTGGCCCGTCTCTCTACGGAGGACGGCGGCTGACCGGTTTTGTGGAGTAAAGGGCGGCTGGCCCGTCTCTCTACGGAGGACGGGCGGCTGGCCCGTTTTGTAGAGTGAAGGGCGGCTGGCCCGTTTTGTAGCTGATTGATATTGCGTTGGAGTGTTGTTCCGGACACTCGAACCTTTAGACCAGTTTGTATTTTGCGAATATTCCTGGGTTTAATGCAGTCTTTTGTTGTCGTAGGGGACCGAGCTTGTTCGAATCCCTCTTTCGACTGAACGCTTTTAAGATCTCACATCAGAGCCGGTTTGATACTGCGTTCTCGAGATGTCTTTGACCAGTGTTCCCGGGTCAGGCGCTTTACTGGGTTTAAAGAGTTTACTTTGTGTCCTGTACTATGCAAAGTGTTGGTGAAAGTAAACTAATCAGAACATCGTGTCGAGCGCTTCCTGCAGGATCGCGGGATACAAGTTACGCCCTTCAGATGTTAGTCCGGAAATTTGTATAGCGCGCTAGTTTTATCCTCTGCGGGATGTTGAAAGAACCATGGTTTAAAAAGATAGTCTTGTTGTGGCCAGCAACAGACGGATTTGCTAAGTATTTGGGAGAATATCTTGATTGGTTAGTGTCGCGGATAAGTGCGAGATGCTAAGCCTCGATGTTTCTGATTTTAAGTTCGTTAAGTTCGAGTTGTGCTATGAGATACTAAGTCTCAATGTTCATTTTCCACGGGTTTTTCTGGATCCATTGGTTTCTAGATCAAGTTTTGAGATGCTAAGTCTCGATGTTTGTCAGAACGGTGTTTTCAGGAAACTTTTTCAAGCTTTGGATGTGTTATGAGATGCCAAGTCCCAATGTCCATCTTCTTGATTTGTTTGCGAAAATTCGGGAGTATGTATATACGGACCCACTCCCCCCCTTTTTTAAAGAGAGGGGCAACTGAACTCGTTTTTTAAGCGAGCTGCCTACGTACCCTTCGTGAAAAGGGATCAAGTCACCCGTAGTTCCGTTTTTTTTTTTTTTTTTTTTTTTTTTTTTTGTGGCGGGAAGACGGTTAAGTCTTGGTAATGGAGTTGTCCGTCACAGCTCCGGCAGTTTCTGCGGTCTTTTCGGCCGTTTTTGTCTTCTCTTGGTCGATTTCAGTCTCCGTGGGCGGAACCTCCGTTTTTTCGAGCTTTTCGGTTCTGCTCACTTTCTTTCCCAGTTCGGAGACTTTGTCTTCGTTCTTCCTCTTCGGGTTATCTCTTTGCGGGTTGGTCGGATTCCGGAGCTTGTGTTCCGCCAGAAAACAGATCCGAGCCTCCTTCTGATTTCCCAAACGGTCTTGATTCCGTTTGGTGTCGGGAACTTCAGGCAGAGATGGTAAGTTGACGGGATTGCTCGCATTGAATTGATCCAGGGAGTTCCCATTATCACATTATAATCGCGGGGTGGTTTGCCACCGCGAAGTTAACGATTTTCGTGATTCCGCCGGCACGAACTGGGAGCTGGATTGTTCCATCCGTCATTGTGACTTCGCCAGAGAATCCGGTCAGCGACCTCGGATTCGGCTTTATCATCGACGGGTCCACCTTCATCCTTTGAAGTGTCTCTCGAAAAATGACGTCCACCGAACTTCCGGTGTCGATCAAGACTCGGGAGACGTCGTGGTCGTTATGTCCAACTCCACTACTAAAGGATCGTCGTGAGGTTGGTCGAGGCCTTCGGCGTCTTTCTCGTGGAAGGCGATCCGGTCATCGTTTTCGGTGATCGGTTCCCGCGGGTTTGACTCCTTATCTCCTCTTCTCAGAAACGCCTTTATGGAGGCCACTGTATCTCGGCAGTATTGTGATCCTCCGATGATCATGTGGATTCTCCTGCGGTTGGCGGCGGAGTCGTCTCCGTTTGGTCTCCTTCCTCGTTTGGGGTATCCTCGTTGGGCCTTTCGGGACGTTCCTGGTTAGGTCGTCCGTCTGGGGCGCCAGCATCTTCTTCGATAGCTCCGAGACTTTCGAGGGTCACTCCGTTTCCGAGCTCCCCGGCTAACAGCTTTGCCGCGAGCCTCCTTCCGACGGTCCTGCAGTTTTCGGTCGAGTGGCCTTTTGTCTTGTGGAAGGTACAGAAGGCGTTCTCGTCGAATCCTGGTCGAGTCCATGTATTCCATGGTCCCTTGCTGCGCTCATTATACGGTCTCTCCGTGTTTATCTGGTAGTTATGCGCTCCGCCCGGGTTGGGTTCTTCATCTCGGTTGGTTCGCCTACTTCTTCTCTCGTTTGGAAAGTTAGAAGGTTGCACCGTGCCTTTGGCGACCGATTTTGACGATTGGTGCTTTCCGGCTGGGACCCTCATGTCTTCCTCGTAGATGACGAAGTTGGAAGCACGGTGGAGAGCATCTTGAATGGTGATTGGCGGGTTCACGGTAATTTCCTTTCGGAAGTTCGAAGTCTTCAGCAAGGACTTCTTTAGGGCGTTGATCGCGGCACCGTTGCTTAGTCCGTCAATTTTTGAGACTATCACCTTAAACTTTCGATGAAATCTCGGAGGCTTTCTTCGGGTTCCTGCGACAGCGAGTAAAGATCTGCGTCGGACGTTGACTGTCTTATGAACAGCGAGTAATGTTTCAAGAAGGCTGCCGACAATTGTTCGAAACCATCGATTGAATCTCTGTCTAGCCTCGAGAACCATGACAAGGCTGATCCTTTCAGATGTTCCACGAAGAGGAGGCAGAATCCCGCGTCCCTCTCTTCGGGTCTGAATCTAGCCCGTCCCATAGCAATGTGGAAGGCTGTCATGTGGGCCTTCGGATCAGTCGTCCCGTCGTAGAAGGGAATTCGGATTTTTCCCGGGTCAGAGAGAGTCTGACGCTAGTGATCCTCGAAGTGAACGGGATCTTTTGCGTTTCCTCTAGGACACGGTCGATTTCCGGGGCCGCACTTGTCGCTTTATGGACCTGCGACCTTACCTCCTTCATCTGACTCGTGGTGAGTTCTAGGCGGGCACGGAGCTCATCCAGCTCGTCCCTTCGGCTAGCGGATCGATTAGCTCTGGCCTCTCGTTCCTCCTTCTCCTGCTCTTCGATCCAGCGGAGCTCTTCTTCGTCCGCGTTCAGATCTCCAGCTTCGTCGTCAGTTTCGTTTTCGGCTCTGTTCGTGGTGTCTCTCGGGTTTTTCCGTTAGTCACCGTGGAAGTCGGCCGTTCAACGGTTCGCCCAGTGGCGCTTTTCCGGTACAGCGGGGGTGGTGCTGACGGTTCTCTCCTTGTTCCGACCGGGGTCTGTTCGTCGGGATTCTGACGGTCCGAGGGATCCGCTCGCGGGGTGAAGATAGGGCTTCTTACTCCTAGAGTCCGAGGGGCGTGTGCTGGTTCCTGGGAAGCCGCTCTTCTCGTGCGGCTGCTCTCTCTTGCCTGTTTTGCCGCTCCGTGATTTCGGCTACCATGTTCCGCAGTTCGGTGATCGCTGCATTCTCCGGGGCGGTGTTGGCTGTTTCCGTGATGATCGGATCTTGAAGTGGCATTCCGTATCTGGCGAGGGCCCTGGGGGAAGTCCCGGGATTTCCGACTGCTCCGTCGGTGGATGTCCCGGCGGCAGTTGTTCCGGTTCTGGCCGCCGATGTGCTAATGGCGGGAAGTCCCATTCCGCTGCTGCTCCGGTCGGTTGGTTGGTGATGTCGTCAGTTCTTCTAGTCATTGTCTTCGTTCGGTATCCTTTTCGTTCTTAGGGTTAAGAATATTTCTCGTCCCCACAGACGGCGCCAAACTGTGAGAGCCGAAACTCACACTGTCAAAACTTATATTTAATGGGGGCTCGAAAATTCTATTTATAAAGAACTAAAGGACCGAAAATGCAAAAAAGATGAAAAGGGAGATTTTATTGATATTTTCCGAAAGTACAAGGGAAAATAGCAAAAGCTGAATAGTCTTAAATTGCTAAAACTCCTAATACTCGGATCTGGGATGGATTTAACCTTTACATGAGCGTACATATATATACTGACAATCCTAGGAGGCTAAGACTTCAGATTTCCGATGTGGGACCTTGTCCTTCGCTCCCAGCCGCCGACTTAAGCTTTTTGGGCCCGATTTCCGGCCCGAGAGTCTTCCGTGATCCATCTGCGCATTCTGACCCAAATCTGGCCCGCCGGTGAATAGTGATCCGTGAATAGTAAACCGGTGAATAGTAATCCGAATCTCGGTTATGCTTAATTCGATTTTTCGGTTAACTTTGTCTCGGGATGAATAGTGTTTTTAACGGTTTTTCCCGCGTGAATAGTGTTCCGAGCGTTTTATGACTTCCGAGATTTGAACCGCCCGTTTTTTATTTGAACTTCCAGCCGCCGGTTTCAGTATTGATGGCCAGCCGCCGGTTCCTTTGGCTTGTATGCTCGGCGACTGGTCCACGGCTGGCTGGACGTTCGTCTCGGTCTTTCGGGGAACGTTTATAGACGTCTTTGAGGTCAGAACATGCAAACGGATGATCTCCGGGTCGGTCCGGGCATTGAGTTACGTTTGACGGTCGGTCGACTGGACGATGTTCGGATGAGGAGTCTCGACTCGAGAAATGATCGTGGACATGTGATGAAGACCCGGCGGCTGGGACAAGTGCCAGCCGCCGGCCACGGACGAGGGGAGATCCGGCGGCTGGCCTCATCCCAGCCGCCGGCCACAGACGAGGGGAGATCCGGCGGCTGGCTTCATCCCAGCCGCCGGCCACGGACGAGGGGAGATCGGCGGCTGGCTTCATCCCAGCCGCCGGCCACGGACGAGGGGAGATCCGGCGGCTGGCTTCATCCCAGCCGCCGACACGGACGAGGGGAGATCCGGCGGCTGGCTTCATCCCAGCCGCCGGCCACGGACGAAGGGAGATCCGGCGGCTGGCCTCATCCCAGCCGCCGGCCACGGACGAAGGGAGATCCGGCGGCTGGCACTTGTCCCAGCCGCCGGCCGTTGGTGAAAGAGGACCCGGCGGCCGGCCATGTCCCAGCCGCCGGTTGGCTTCCTTGGACGGATCGTGGGCAGTTTGCCTTAGCTCGTTCGTTCCATGTTCGGGATAGGTTTCATTTGGTCTTGTCCGTCCCATGTTCGGATGAAGAAGACCCGGCGGCTGGCACTCATCCCAGCCGCCGGCCTTGGGTGGAGAAGACCCGGCGGCTGGCACTCATCCCAGCCCCCGGTTCGTGCCTTGGACGGGTCGTGGGCAGTTTGCCTTAGCTTGCCCGTTCCAAGTTCGTGATTTGATCTCGACCTTGACTTCTCGTTCCGTCAATCTTCGAGGAGGGGATTTCGACCCCAACAATATAAGAGCATCACCCAATTCTTTTCTAGACCAGAATAGATCAAAGAAACTTACGCATGAAATAATCAGTTCACCCAATTTCTATCATTGATAGTGTCGACATGAAATAATCAGTTCACCAATCACCATATTTAACCTAAAATTATCATGTAGAATGGCTTTTTTTTTTTAATGATTAGTAGATGTCGAGACAAAAAAGGAACAAGAAACAATAACGAGGTTACAGCTTGCCCGGAAACCTTAAAACAACGACATCATTTTGTTTTATAAAAGACCTTATCACATGTGCTTCCACGTATCTTGCACAGCCATTCAACCCAATGTTAGCGAAAAAAATCTGACTAATTCCATAAAAGAATAAATGTAAGACTAATCAACGAAGAGTTAGAGCATCATCAGAATAGAATACATCGGATAAGTCAAACAACCAACTTGCATGAATTCATCCAAATAAATGACAAATCAAACTAAAATCGACTCTGAAACAAACTAAAGATTTTATTAAAAAACATGATTCAGTGTTCTGATAAAACAACAAAATTTATTAAAATAATTCTTATATATAAAAGAAGGATACCCTTCTCCAACTAGTTGTCATATGGATGGCAGAAAAATTAGCTTAATTTTATCTAAACCAAATTGTTTGATTTAATAAATTATAATATTTAAAATATATACTATAATAAATATATACTCATGCAAAAAAATTAATATAGTCATCCAACTACTTGTGATGTGGATATGCCAGAGAAATTAGCATATGTGTTGGGTCAAAATCCCCTCCTCGGAGATTGACGGAACGAGAACTCAAGGTCAAATGAAGTTAATCCCGAGTACGGATCGAATGAGCTATGGTCAGCCGCCCGGGATCCAACTATGCATGATCCAGTGACTGGCAAGGATCTGCCCGAGCATGGCCCGGCGGCTGGGACAAGACCAGCCGCCCACGGTCCGTCCAAGCATGACCCGGCGGCTGGGAAAAGGCAAGCCGCCCATGACTTGTTCATCCAAGATCCGGCGGCTGGGACAAAGCCAGCCGCCCGTGGCTTGTTCATCCGTGATCCGGCGGCTGGGACATGGCCAGCCGCCCATAATCAGTTCAGCGTGATCCGGCGGCTGGAACACGGCCAGCCGCCCGTGATCGGTTCGGCGTGGTCTGGCGGCTAGGCTAGAACCGGCCACCCGGGATCCATCTTCGACAGCCATCCGTGATCTCTTAAATCAAACCCGGCGCTGGACTCGTCCCTAAGAAAGTCCAAGCGCCCACGATCATCTCTCAGGCAAGACTTCTTATCTGGACAATGAACAGCCGACACTCCGTCAAGCGTAACTCCGAGCTCGGACCGATTCGAGATTAGGCATTTGCACGTTCTGACTCCAAAACGTCCATGAATACCTTCCGAATGCCCACGATCAACGTCCAGCCGTCTACGGACCAGTCGCCCATATACACGAGCCAGAGAGTCGGCGGCTGGCCATTAACACTAAAACTGGCGGCTGGAAGTTTGAGGGAAGAACGGGCAGCTCAATCTCAAAAGTCGTAAAACATTCGGAACGCTATTCGCGCGGGAAAACCCGTCAAAAATACTAATCGTCTCGGGACAAAGTTAACCGCAAGATCGAATTAAGCCTAACCGAGTTCTGGATTATTATTCATCGGTTCACTATTCGTCGGTTACTGATCATTAAAAATTAATAAAAATAATAAAAGGCGGGCCAGACTTGGGTCAAAATATGCAGGTGGATCTCAGAAGATTTCGGGCCGGACTTCGGGCCCAAAATATAAGGACGGCGGCTGGGAAGGAGCAACAAGGTCCCATATCGAAAATATGTAGTCTTAGCACCCTAGGATCATTAGTATATATATGTATGCTTGTGTAAGGGTTAAAGGGTATCCCGAATCCGAGTATTAGGAGTTTTAGCAATATAAGACTTTTCAGCTTTTGCTAATTTTCCTTTGTACTTTCGGAAAATATCAATAAAATCTCTCCTTTTACATTTTCGGTCCTTTATTTCTTTAAAATAGAATTTTCGAGCCCCCATAAAATATAAGTTTTGACAGTGTGAGTTTCGGCTCTCACAGTTTGGCGCCGTCTGTGGGGACAAGAAATATTCTTAACTCTTAGAACGAGAGGATACGAAAGGAAGATCATGTCCGAAGAAGCAAAGGATTGGAGTTCCATGAATGGTAGCCGCGGCCAGACGATGACTTTCCAAGAAGGGGAAGCCGCCTAAATAGACCAAAAGAATTAGGTGATGCTCTTATATTGTTGGGGTCGAAATCCCCTCCTCGAAGATTGACGGAACGAGAAGTCAAGGTCGAGATCAAATCACGAACTTGGAACGGGCAAGCTAAGGCAAACTGCCCACGACCCGTCCAAGGCACGAACCGGCGGCTGGGATGAGTGCCAGCCGCCGGGTCTTCTCCACCCAAGGCCGGCGGCTGGGATGAGTGCCAGCCGCCGGGTCTTCTTCATCCGAACATGGGACGGACAAGACCAAATGAAACCTATCCCGAACATGGAACGAACGAGCTAAGGCAAACTGCCCACGATCCGTCCAAGGAAGCCAACCGGCGGCTGGCACTCATCCCAGCCGCCGGTTCGTGCCTTGGACGGGTCGTGGGCAGTTTGCCTTAGCTTGCCCGTTCCAAGTTCGTGATTTGATCTCGACCTTGACTTCTCGTTCCGTCAATCTTCGAGGAGGGGATTTCGACCCCAACAATATAAGAGCATCACCCAATTCTTTTCTAGACCAGAATAGATCAAAGAAACTTACGCATGAAATAATCAGTTCACCCAATTTCTATCATTGATAGTGTCGACATGAAATAATCAGTTCACCAATCACCATATTTAACCTAAAATTATCATGTAGAATGGCTTTTTTTTTTTTAATGATTAGTAGATGTCGAGACAAAAAAGGAACAAGAAACAATAACGAGGTTACAGCTTGCTCGGAAACCTTAAAACAACGACATCATTTTGTTTTATAAAAGACCTTATCACATGTGCTTCCACGTATCTTGCACAGCCATTCAACCCAATGTTAGCGAAAAAAATCTGACTAATTCCATAAAAGAATAAATGTAAGACTAATCAACGAAGAGTTAGAGCATCATCAGAATAGAATACATCGGATAAGTCAAACAACCAACTTGCATGAATTCATCCAAATAAATGACAAATCAAACTAAAATCGACTCTGAAACAACTAAAGATTTTATTAAAAAACATGATTCAGTGTTCTGATAAAACAACAAAATTTATTAAAATAATTCTTATATATAAAAGAAGGATACCCTTCTCCAACTAGTTGTCATATGGATGGCAGAAAAATTAGCTTAATTTTATCTAACCAAATGTTTGATTTAATAAATTATAATATTTAAAATATATACTATAATAAATATATACTCATGCAAAAAAATAATATAGTCATCCAACTACTTGTGATGTGGATATGCCAGAGAAATTAGCATATGTGTGGGTCAAAATCCCCTCCTCGGAGATTGACGGAACGAGAACTCAAGGTCAAATGAAGTTAATCCCGAGTACGGATCGTGAGCTATGGTCAGCCGCCCGGGATCCAACTATGCATGATCCAGTGA
Source organism: Isatis tinctoria (assembly GCA_010577795.1). Lineage (NCBI taxonomy): Eukaryota > Viridiplantae > Streptophyta > Magnoliopsida > Brassicales > Brassicaceae > Isatis > Isatis tinctoria. The sequence goes on along the minus strand of VHIU01000388.1, from coordinate 10,412 downwards.
CTGGCAAGGATCTGCCCGAGCATGGCCCGGCGGCTGGGACAAGACCAGCCGCCCACGGTCCGTCCAAGCATGACCCGGCGGCTGGGAAAAGGCAAGCCGCCCATGACTTGTTCATCCAAGATCCGGCGGCTGGGACAAAGCCAGCCGCCCGTGGCTTGTTCATCCGTGATCCGGCGGCTGGGACATGGCCAGCCGCCCATAATCAGTTCAGCGTGATCCGGCGGCTGGAACACGGCCAGCCGCCCGTGATCGGTTCGGCGTGGTCTGGCGGCTAGGCTAGAACCGGCCACCCAGGATCCATCTTCGACAGCCATCCGTGATCTCTTAAATCAAACCCGGCGCCTGGACTCGTCCCTAAGAAAGTCCAAGCGCCCACGATCATCTCTCAGGCAAGACTTCTTATCTGGACAATGAACAGCCGACACTCCGTCAAGCGTAACTCCGAGCTCGGACCGATTCGAGATTAGGCATTTGCACGTTCTGACTCCAAAACGTCCATGAATACCTTCCGAATGCCCACGATCAACGTCCAGCCGTCTACGGACCAGTCGCCCATATACACGAGCCAGAGAGTCGGCGGCTGGCCATTAACACTAAAACTGGCGGCTGGAAGTTTGAGGGAAGAACGGGCAGCTCAATCTCAAAAGTCGTAAAACATTCGGAACGCTATTCGCGCGGGAAAACCCGTCAAAAATACTAATCGTCGGGGACAAGTTAACCGCAAGATCGAATTAAGCCTAACCGAGTTCTGGATTAGTATTCATCGGTTCACTATTCGTCGGTTACTGATCATTAAAAATTAATAAAAATAATAAAAGGCGGGCCAGACTTGGGTCAAATATGCAGGTGGATCTCAGAAGATTTCGGGCCGGACTTCGGGCCCAAAATATAAGGACGGCGGCTGGGAAGGAGCAACAAGGTCCATATCGAAAATATGTAGTCTTAGCACCCTAGGATCATTAGTATATATATGTATGCTTGTGTAAGGGTTAAAGGGTATCCCGAATCCGAGTATTAGGAGTTTTAGCAATATAAGACTTTTCAGCTTTTGCTAATTTTCCTTTGTACTTTCGGAAAATATCAATAAAATCTCTCCTTTTACATTTTCGGTCCTTTGTTTCTTTAAAATAGAATTTTCGAGCCCCCATAAAATATAAGTTTTGACAGTGTGAGTTTCGGCTCTCACAGTTTGGCGCCGTCTGTGGGGACAAGAAATATTCTTAACTCTTAGAACGAGAGGATACGAAAGGAAGATCATGTCCGAAGAAGCAAAGGATTGGAGTTCCATGAATGGTAGCCGCGGCCAGACGATGACTTTCCAAGAAGGGGAAGCCGCCTAAATAGACCATCCACACAATGATCTGCTCGTGATCAGCCTTTCGATCGGAGGGCACGAAATACCAAAAGTCTTAGTCGACACAGGAGCAATGGTGAATGTCATATTTCTTGAAACCCTTCGGAGGATGAACATCGAGACCCAGCATCTCGTAACCCATCTCGTAACAATAGGGACGATTCAACTCCCCGTGAGAGCTAAAGGAGTAGAGAAGGACATGAAGTTCTCGGTGATCGATTGCCCACGAATCTGTGACACAATCCTGGGAACGCCGTGGCTAAACGCGATGAAGGCCATCCCGTCAACCTACCACCTGTGCCTGAAGTTTCCGACCCCATCCGGAATCGAAACAATCTGGGGATGACAAAAAGACTCTCGAGCTTGCTTCTTAACGGAGCACAGATTAAGGAAGCCCGTAACCGATCGCCAGGCGAAGTCCGACAAGGGCAAGGAAGAACGACAGCTCGCGAAGGTCGAACAGAAACTACAAATCGAAGAAGTCCTAAAGACGGAACGAGACCCCCCGAGCGAGCCGGTCATCTCAGTAAACATAGACGAAACAAACCCGGAGCGATGCACGGAGATTGGAGCAAACTTGGAAGAACCGATCAAAAAGGAGTTAATCACCTTGTTAAAGAAGAACGCCGGATCAAGCGCATGGGCGGCAGAAGATATGCCCGGGATCAACATTGGCATTAATGTGGATCCAACGTTCAAACCGGGAACTCAATGTGGATCCAACATTCAAACCGGTGAAGCAAAAAAGACGAAAACTCGGACCGGAGTGCGCCCAAGCCGTAAATGACGAAGTAGAAAGACTGCTCAAAGTCGGATCTATCATGGAGGTAAAGTATCCTGACTGGCTGGCCAATCCGGTGGTAGTAAAAAAGAAGAATGGAAAATGGCGAGTCTTCGTCGACTTCACAGACCTGAACAAAGCATGCCCGAAGGACAGCTTCCCGCTACCACACATTGATCGGTTGGTCGAAGCAACGGCCGGGAACAAGCTGCTATCGTTCATGGATGGGTTCTCTGGGTATAATCAGATCATGATGAATCCCGATGACCAAGACAAAACCTCATTCATCACAGACCGCGGGATTTATTGCTACAAGGTGATGCCATTCGGGCTGACGTACCAGAGGCTCGTCAACAAAAATTTTGCTGAACAGCTCGGGAAGACGATAGAGGTCTACATCGACGATATGCTAGTCAAGTCCCTGGAGGAGGCAGATCATGTAAGGCACTTGCAGGAATGCTTCGAACAACTTAACCGACATAACATGAAGTTAAACCCAGCAAAGTGCAGATTCGGAGTGGCGTCCGGAGAGTTCCTCGGGTACCTGGTGACTCACTTAGGAATTGAAGCAAACCCGAAGCAAATCAATGCATTGATTGAGATGGCCTCCCCGAAAACTAAAAGAGAAATCCAAAGACTGACTGGGCGGGTTGCGGCGCTGAACCGTTTCATCTCGAGGTCAACAGACAAATATTTGCCCTTCTACGACACACTCAGAGGAAACAAAAAGTATGAGTGGACAGAGAAGTGCGAACAAGCGTTCCAAGAACTAAAGAAATACCTGGCGAGCCCGTCCGTACTTTCAAAACCTGTCGAAGGAGAGCCGTTATTCTTATACACAGCGGTATCATCCACGACAGTAAGCGGAGTGCTGATCAGAGAAGATCACGAGGAGCAGAAGCCTATCTTTTACGTAAGCCAAACCCTGGTGGATGCAGAAACCCGATACCCATTGATGGAGAAGGCAGCCTTGGCGGTAGTGATGTCCGCCCGAAAGTTACAGCCCTATTTCCAATCACACACGATCATTATACTCACCACCTTCCCGCTCAGAACGAACCTGCATAGTCCTCGTCAGTCTGGACGGTTGGCTAAATGGGCGGTGGAGTTAAACGAGTACGATATCGAATACCGAAGCAGAACCTGCACCAAGTCTCAAGTATTAGCGGACTTCTTGATCGAACTCCAGATCGCAGGTATCAACGAGTCGGCCCTCAGCTCAGTCTGGACTCTTCACGTAGACGGGTCGTCTTCAAGGCACGGCTCCAGAGTAGGAGTGCGTTTAACATCAACCGCCGGGGAAATCTTGGAGCAGTCGTTCCGATTACTCTTCAACGCCTCCAACAACGAAGCAGAATACGAAGCATTGATCGCTGGTCTGAGACTCGCCCTTGGGCTCAAAATCCAGAACCTCCACGCATTTTACGATTCCTAATTGGTGGCAAGCCAATTAAGCGGAGATTACGAAGCAAGGGATGATCGAATGGAGGCCTACCTAAGGATCGTCCAAGACCTCGCGGGGCGATTCGAAAATTTTGAGCTTACTAGAATTCCCTGAGGAGAAAACGCCCCGGCGGATGCATTGGCGGCCCTAGCATCGACATCCTCTCTGGGAGAAAGACAAGTCATCCCCGTTGAGTTCATACAGCAGCCAAGCATCGATCCGCCGCAAGTCGCCAACCTTATACAACAACCGAAAGGTGAAGAGGAGGAAGAACCGCTGGAAATAGAGTTAGCAACCGACCCGACAGAGGAGTACGGCTGCGACCGTGAATGGATGGCCCCAATACGAGCGTACATCATGGACGGAGAAGTCCCGGCTGACAAGTGGGCGGCACGAATGCTAAGGGCCTAAGCAGCCCGCTTCGTACTTCTCGATGGTAATGTCTACAAATGGAGGATCTCCGGACGGTTAATGGTCTGCGTGGAAAAGGAAGAAGCGCGACGAATTATGGAAGAAGTCCATAGTGGTTTGTGCGTAAATCATTCTGGAGGGAGAGCCCTCGCAATCAAAATCAAGCGGCACGGTCACTACTGGCCGACCATGACAAAGGATTGTGAGAAATTCTCCCTCAGGTACGAGAAATGCCAGAGGCACGCACCAATGATCCACCAACCCGCAGAATTGCTCTCTTCAATCTCAGCACCGTACCCATTCATGAGGTGGTCGATGGACATCGTGGGACCAATGCAAAACTCAAAGCAGAAGAGATTCCTCCTCGTCCTGACGGACTACTTCTCGAAGTGGGTCGAAGCGAATTCTTATGCAAGTATCAAAGACGCCCAACTCGAGCATTTCGTATGGAAAAACATCATATGCCGGCACGGAGTCCCTTACGAGATCGTTACCGATAACGGTTCCCAATTCATTTCCGCTCGCTTCGAAGGATTCTGCGAGAAGTGGAAGATACGTCTGAGCAAGTCAATGCCACGTTATCCCCAGGGTAACGGCCAGGCCGAAGCTGCCAACAAAACCATCGTTGACGGATTCAAGAAGCGTCTCGGAGAAAAGAAAGGACGATGGGCGGATAAGCTCGAAGGAGTCCTTTGGTCCCGCCGGACAACTCCAAGGCGAGCAACCGGAGGAACACTGTTCGCGCTGGTCTACGGTGCCGAATGCGTTATACCATCGAAAGTTGATTTCCCCGGCGTCAGACGAAGACTCTTGCCCGGACAGGAAGGCCTCAACCATCTGATGATGCAGGACGAACTGGACCTGATAAATGAAAGACGGGATCAAGCGCTCATCTGCGTACGAAGCCGCAAATTCAAGGAAGGAGACCTCGTCCTCTGCAAAGTCTTCCAGAACACCGCAAAGCCAAATGTGGGAAAGCTAGGCGCGAAATGGGAAGGACCGTACAAAGTAACGAAGGTGGTCCGTCCGGGAGCCTACGAACTGGAAAACAAAGAAGGAAAGCCAATTCCAAGAAGTATTACCACTAGACGTTGTGAACTACGAACTGGCTTGATCCCTGCATTCAGGGTAAGTAGGCAGCTCGCCCTCTAACGAGTTCAGCTATTTGTCTTTTATAATTTTAAAGGGGGGAGCGGGTCCGTATATACATACTCCAGAATTTTCGCAAACAAATCTTGAGGATGGACATTAAGACTTAGCATCTCATAACACATCCAAAGCTTGAAAAGTTTCCCGATAACACCAGTCCGACAAACATCGAGAATTAGCATCGCGTAACCTGACTCGGAAAACGAATGACTCCAGAAAAACCCGAGAAAATGAACATTGAGACTTAGCATCTCATAACGCATCTTTAACTCGGACAATATCGCCCATCACTAGGCACGACAAAACGCCATCATCTCGAAAAACCGACCCTTGGCGCACCTAAAAACACGCCTCTTGGCATACATACCACCGTAACGGGACGATTTATTAACCATGGTTCTTTCCACATCCCGAAGCGGATAAAATTAGCGTGCTATACAAATTTCCGGACTAACATCCGAAGGGCGTAACCTGACATCCCGCGATCCTGCAGGAAACGTTCTAGACGATGTTCTGTTTAGTTCATCTTCACTCGCGCCTCGCGTTGGCAGATAGCACGAAGCGTAAGTCATGGAGTGAACTCGCCAAACCCAGTAAATGCCAACATGGAAAGCTGGTCTTAGACATCTCACGACGAAGTACTAAACCGACCATGGTACGAGATCATAAACTCGTTCGAAAACTAGCAACTAAACCAAACTCTAAACCCAGCAACTTACTCCGCTGGTCAAATAGCACAAAGGGAACTTCTCCCGAACAATTGGATCTGGGCACCCGTTACAGCGCCCGGTCAACCCGACTTAAACAAAGCAAAGGAACCGAGTCAATGTGAAGAAGGCCATCCGCCCAATCTCCTTAGAAAGGCGAGCCGCCAATCTTCTTAAAGAAACGGGCCAACCGCCTGATCTTCTTAAAGAAACGGGCCAGCCGCCCAGTCTAATCGGATAAATTGGCAAACCACCCATAAGGCAGCTGCCCACTCCTTAAAGCAGCCAAGCATGACCCGGCGGCTGGGACATGGCCAGCCGCCCATGGTCGAACCAGCATGACCCGGCGGCTGGGACATGGCCAGCCGCCCATGGTCGATCCAGCATGACCCGACGGTAGCTGCCCGTGATCGATCCGGCATAACCTGGCTGTTGAGACATGGCCAGCCGCCCGTGATCGGTCCAGCACGACATCCGATCTTGTCCCGGTCCAGGACCGCCACCAGGGCTTGGTACCTTAACCGGCCGACCGCCCTCTCTACATCAACACACGGCGGTCGGGCTTGTCTTGCACTAAGCCCAACCGCCTGTTGTCACCCAACCAAGATCTCCACACGAAAAATAAGCGTATGGCAGGCCGCAAATCTCAAAAGGAGTATTTTATTAAAATCTCAAAACGAAAGCCCAACCAGACCAAAAATCAGGCCATACATAGCATAAATCCATAAAACGAAAGCCCAAAGTCACCAAAAATTGAAAAAATCAGAAAGAAAAAACCACTATAAGGTCAAAGATTTGGGCCTAGCGCCTTGGCAACATCAATATCCGAAACCCCAGAGATAGACTCGTTTGATCCAGCTAGATCAGCTACTCCGAGAAAAGTAGCCTCCTCCTCAACTGAGCCCGCCTCGGATAACGAAATATTACCCCTTCTGGAAACTGGGTTCAACTGAGAGTTGATCCTTCCTCGAATCCGAGCGATCACGTCATCGAACCGATCTAAGGACCCATCGAACTCTTCTTTCCACTTGGACAATTTCGCATTCTCCTCATCCAATCTGGGGGGATCGACTCCTTGAAGTACTGCGACGAGCTCGAGGTTACTCGTTACCTGAGCCAAGTCCACCTCCTGGGTCCTAGCTTCAGACAAAGATCCAAGACTTTCCCTCAACTCGTTGAGGAAGTCACGGAACCCCGCACTGGAAGCTTTACGGCTGTCTGCGTAAGCTCGCTGCACATTCGAGCTACGCGCAGCCTTCACATTGGTCAGCTGATCTTTCAAGGTCTGTAATTCCTTGGCATGACGCGCATACTTGGCCTCTTGGTGGATCTTGAACTGCGACGCCTCAGCCTTTTCCGTGCGCAGCGAAGCAAGCTCCTTCTCGAGCAACTTGACCTGGAACGAACTCGACACCTCGAGTTCGTCAAGTTTCCTCCTTACCAACCGAGCACTCTCCCGAGCCTCCTCAGCACGTTTGCGAATTCCAATGACAGAAGCGTCATATGTGCTGATGCATTTATTCACGGAAGACATAAAAAAAAAAGGAGTCAGCAAAAAGAAGCGAGGCAAAGGAGAGAACGAAAAAGAAAGGACAGAAAGGGAAGAGCAAGAAGAAGTAAATCTTCATCCCGCTCAAGGCCATGTCCTCGTACTTCTCGGACTCATCCAGACTGTCACAAGAATGAAACTTGAAACTAGCATCTGTGATCGTCGAAAAACTCCTAGCAGACTGACGATGATTCTTGCAAACCGCTACAGGGAAAGCAAGTCCTGACAAAGGACCCGTGCACCGAGTCTGGGGAGAAGAACTGTTCACGCCATTATCGACAGGGCAACCAGCCGGTTTTCTGCGCAGCAGGTCGTCTTCACCGCTCAGACCGTAGGCGACAATGCCGGCCGTCGCCCGAGCCTTAGGTGAACGCCTCGCGCTACTTTGCACTAAAATAACTTCTTTTTTCAACGGAGTAACCACGACGGTGGAAACGGCTAACTTTTCTGCGGGCCATTCTGGCGGAGGAACGGCTTGGCTACCATCCGCCAATCCCGATCCCGAAGGGCCAGCCGCCGTCTTATCCTTGGAATTTTTTCAAAGCCTATATGTTTCTCCTTTCTTTCCAAACCGCGAAAGGACGGTCTGACCATGGCTTTAAATTCAAAAAGAGGAAAGGGCAGTCGACTTTTGAAAAATTCGTGAGGAAAAAAGAAGAAAGAAGGGTGCATATATATAGTCGGATGGCTCGAATCCTAGTACGAACAGGAAGTGAATCTTTCCAATTCCATGCCAGCCGTCAGTGATCCCACATACGAAAAGGAAAATTTTATTTTTGTAAAAAAAAATTATAAAAAAAAAAAACGAAGAAAAGGAAATTTTCCCTTTTCGATCAATCCCGATAAACTCTCAACTCGAAGCTCATTGCTCCGAACCACGGAAGCAAAGAGCTGGGGGGCTAACTGTTGGGCTCAAAATCGCCTCCTCGGAGATTGACGGAACGAGAGCTCAAGGTCAAATGGAGTTAATCCCGAGCACAGATCGAATGAGCTATGGTCAGCCGCCCGGGATCTAACTAAGCATGATCCGGTAACTGGCAAGGATCTGCCCGAGCATGGCTCGGCGGCTGTGACAAGACCAGCCACCCACGGTCCGTCCAAGCATGACCCGACGGCTGGGAAAAGGCCATCCGCCCATGACTTGTTCATCCACGATCCGGCGGCTGGGACAAAGCCAGCCGCCCGTGGCTTGTTCATCCGTGATCCGGCGGCAGGGACATGGCCAGCCGCCCGTGATAAGTTCTGCGTGATCCGGCGGCTGGAACACGGTCAGCCGCCCGTGGTCGGTTCGGCGTGGTCCGGCGGCGGGGCTAGAACCGGCCGCCCGGGATCCATCTTTGACAGCCATCCGTGATCTCTTAAATCAAACATGGCGCCAGGACTCGTCCCTACGAAAGTCCAACCACCCACGATCATCTCTCAGGCAAGACTTGTTATCTGGTACGTAGGCAGCTCGCCCTCTAACGAGTCTTAGCACCCTAGGATCATTAGTATATATATGTATGCTTGTGTAAGGGTTAAAGGGCATCCCGAATCCGAGTATTAGGAGTTTTAGCAATATAAGACTTTTCAGCTTTGCTAATTTCCCTTGTACTTTCGGAAAATATTAATAAAATCTCTCTTTTTACATTTTCGGTCCTTTGGTACTTTAAAATAAAATTTTCGAGCCCCCATAAAATATAAGTTTTGAAAGTATGTGTTTCGGCTCTCACAATATGCTCATTAATTAATCTAAACCAAATTGTTTGATTTAATAAATTATAATATTTAAAAATATATATTATAATAAATATATGAAAATAAATGTATGCTCTATGCAAAAAAGAAAAATTGTATACTCTATGCAAAAAAAAAATATATACATACAAAACTGTAAATATTGATTTCATTTAATTATTTTCAGTAACTAAAATTTGAAATTATATAAAATAGATAAATATAATCTCTTATAATAAAGTTTAAAGATAATTAGTTTATAACTGATTAATTCTAATCAAAAGTCTGTTTTATATATAGAGAAATGATTAAGTTGAAAATAAAATCAAATCCAATGATTATATATAAGATTTTACAAATTTTTAAAAATAAAAACTGTCCGTGCAAATGCAGATATTCATCTAGTATAATTAATACCAAATAAGATGGAGTGAATATATACATCAAGTTACAAAATACAAAAAGTAGAGAACTCAACATTCACAGCACGAAATTTTACTTAATTTTTTCTGTTTTCCATTTTGTAGACGCCTGTAAGTGGTTAATCTAAACATCAATACAAACAGATCAATGCTTGAAAACAAAAACATTCAGGAAACCATCAACATGTTTCACAAAGAGCAACTAATGTTTAGCATCGACCAAAAGGAGAGGATTTATGGGGCAGTAGCCAGTAGCCACCATGACTTAACAAATTGACCAAACCGCCAATACTTAAGTGGCTTTATTCTGCTTACTGAGTTACATTCCAAAATAGTCTCAAGCCAAATGTCTCACACATACCGACATCCGGAGTATGAGCATATGCTATTGGAATTTTTTTGACAGTAAAAGCTGGTGAAATCTTAATCATAAAAATGGCTAGAAAAACCTTCAGGTAAAATTGATCTATTAATGGCTAAGAAAATGATAATGTTGTGGAATCACCACTGGGAAGACCTACGACTTGTATGGTTGTATCAATACATCTCTCCCGTCTTCACCTTTCTTTCCACCAACATATCCTTCTCCAAGCTAAGATCAAAACAGCCTCGAAATGCCTTAGTGTTATAGGAGGGTCTAGCTCGACCCCTGGTATAAACATTGGCGCAAATCCACCTCGGCAAGAAAGAGGAACCGATCTGAGTAACACGCACAAATCGATAAAAAAGATCAGAAGAGCATCCCATCGAACCAATAGAAAGGGGGTTATAGATCGGCGCAGAGACAACGAAACGAATGGAACATGAAACGAGGCGAGAGGCCGTCAATCATCAATAAATGCGCGTCCAATCAAAGCATCCGACACGAACCAATGGTTA